>JAOXJP010000008.1:13209616-13247899 GCA_025762735.1 Platanus orientalis | reverse complement strand
AAATAGTAGTGCCAAAAAAAACAAAGAATAAATTCTTTGGGTTTGTGGGTGCAAGATTCGATGAACAAACTTATAACCTTGACTCCTCATATTCACATCAAAGGAAAAACTCCAAATGAGAAGAAGATATAAATAACAATTTTGTTGAAATATAAAATTTGTGAATATAAGTGAATTTACCAAAATACCCCATTTTCTCTATTTGTTATGGATAGATTTTGGTGACTATGATAAGATTAAGCTAAATGATAATTGCACTTTTTATATATATATAAAGTATTGATTCTACATATTAAACAATATGCCAAATTTTTGTATCAATTTGGATAAAAATGGATTTTCTGCATATCGTTGCCAAACAATGTCCTGCTTCAGAAAATAAAAAATGTATTCTAGATTAAATGTTACCAAACATTCATGTGGTTAAGAAATGGATCCAAAAAATGAAGGATCTCTAGAATACATTTTCTAAATTTGGGAAGAGAATCAGAGAATGGTTCTCAAATGGGGCCTTACTTGAGGCCCAGTGTCCAATTTGTAATTCCAATAAACCCACATTTTTTTTATTGAACAATAAACCTACTTACGTGTTAATAATTCAATGTATTTATTATCACCAAAATCCTCACCATCTAACCCGCATAGGCAGTTCCAACCAACAACATCATAATCAAACCTATACTATTTCCAATGTAGAAAAAAGATGTTGATGGGGTGGATAAAGAAAAGAAACATAATGTAGAAAAAAGATTGTGATGGGGTGGATAAAGAAAAGAAACATAAAAAAAAATAAAAATTTTGAATTTCCTAAAAAATCCATATATATGAAACGTAGCCATCCCGGTCAATCTGTGACCATTGCCCTTTGCTCGGTTGTCAACTATTTACGTTTAAATTTTGAAGGCAGTTTTATTTATTTATAGAAATCAGATACATATTCAAGGAGAAAAATATGTATCAAGATATGTTTGACATTAGTTTTCTCTCCGGCCAAGGAGAATTCTCTCTTGATCGCAAGAATTGTTGTGACTTCTTGTGATGTACATATACTCTTAAAATGTAAAATTCACCGTTCAAAAATTATTTTCACTTTTTTGAGGATATGTGTATACCACAGGAAATCACAAGAAATCTTGTGATCGATTGATCTTGGTTTTGTGTAGGCTCTAAGCAATCAATAACACATAGTTGCTTCTACACACTGCAGATTTGGTACACCCCTTTAATGTATGCCTACGGTCAGTCTGCAACTAGCGATGAATACATTGCGCTGAATAAGTGATATACACTTGGGTAAGATTTTACTTTTTTGACACAACATGTGTTTATCCCACTTTTCAAATATAGGTTGTAGACATGGGGGGGAGGGGGGACAAAAATAGCAAAGGTATGAACGTGGGCTTCCATTATCAAAAAAGGGGAGAGTGGATCACGATCACCCTGTTCTTAGACCATTAACGGCAACAACAATAGAAACTAGTACCAGAAAGCATAAAGGGCTCGAGAAAATGGTCATGTATTTGAAACTACTTTAGTCATTGAGTAACGATTTTTGAGACAATGTAAATGACAGGAAGGAGATCGAATGCAGACTGAATCATCAATCATCAAACTTATTTTATTATTGTATCATAGGAGTGTAATTAGAGTAATCTTTAGAATAGTAGCAGTACATTACCTCCTACAATTTGTAGTCATTAACCGAAGTTGATTCAAACATTTCTGATGTAGAAACTCAGGATAACTATTGAGTCAATTGAGGTACAAATAAGTATTGTAACTCTTTGTTATTGTTGAATGTACAACTTATTTTTGTGCTTTAATTCTCTTTATTAAAAAGTCTTCATATTTGAGACAAAGACCAAACCCCCTTGGCCGAGTAAGGATCACTCAAGTCCATAAATTGAAAATCTTAAACAATGTAATTACTCAAGAACTGAAGGGACGTTAGTCAAAGTGGTGCAAAGCTTGCTCGAGTGCATGCTATCCTGTTTGAGAACCAGGGGGAGGTTAATCGATGAAATGTCAAACCCACTTGATAGCACAGAACCTTGTTCGAGTTACAAAATTCCTCTTAATTGAGACATAAACCAGACCCATTCTATTGATATGGGTTGCTAAACCCCAGTCAAAGTGAGAAAAAACCACCAACATGTCCGTTATTGATTGCGGGCATAACGTAGGCGTCGATTAGGGGTCCCATGGGGCATCTACAGGGGCGATATCCTCTGTGCCGTGCCACCCCCCTTGCGATGCTCGGGAGCTGAGACAGTAGAATCAATTCACTTTTTGGGGGTGAAGTGACAATTCCAAAAGTGAATTGATTCTCCCCCTCTGCCTCGGCCCTCCAGCGTCACAGAGGATATCAGGCCATTTACAATGTTACACGTCCCGGTTGCATCTGTGCATGTGATCACACATAGCTAGCACTTGTCATTCACTAAATTCATTTTACAAGAGCCCAAGGGATCCTCTTCTACCGACAGATTAATCTGTCAGGGAGGAGAGAGAGAGGGTAAGACCAAATCCTTGATTAATTAATTTCTGGCACCGCCGCTTCTCCCACGTGTAAACATATCATCCACTCTTTAGCACGTCCTTCGCCCACGTGGCAACTGATTCATTGAGTGACCAAACGGATCAACGAGAGAAACACGATTTTATCTATAAGAACCCACCTGAAATCCCTCCGTATCTCTATCCCCCTCTCACGCATCTCCTCTTCTCTGTCTGTCTCCTCCTCTTCAAACTTCCATGGCTTCCCAAAACGTCAAACAAAGAATCAAAGATGAACCCCCCCACACTACCACCACCAACAACAACGACAACAAAAGCAGAAAAGCAAAGAAGATGGCGATGGCAAAGCGCGGCCTTCGCTCCTTAACAATCGCGGTCGCCGTCCCTCTCTCACTCACCGTCGCGACCATCTACCTCTTCGGTTCAAGTCGTGACTATCACGCTTTAACAAAGCCACCTCTCTGGGCCTTACACTTAGCTAGTTTGGTTTCATCCTTTCTCATGGGTCTCTCCGCTTGGCTCGTATGGGCAGAGGGCGGTTTCCATCGGCAACCCATCGCGTTACCCCTTTACCTGGCTCAACTCGCGCTGGCTCTCTCTTGGGACCCCCTTGTGTTTCCGCTGGGAGCTACTTGGGCGGGGTTGGCGGTGTGCGTCGCGCTCTTTGGGGCTCTTGTTGGGTGTTCTCAGATCTTTCGGAAGGTGAATCCGATCGCCGGCGATCTCGTGAAGCCTTGTTTGGCGTGGGTGGCGCTTCTGACGATTATAAATTATCAAATTCTTTACCCTTGAAATTGGAAGCTGGGTTGTTTATGTAGGGAAGTTGGTGTTGTAACTGGGAGTCATAGTAGATTGTTTCATGGTTTGACATACTTGTTTTATTTTTTGTTCGTGTTTGTTCGTCTTGTATTATAGTATAATAATCATCTTCGTTGTATTTCATGATTGAATCTTTGGAGCACAAATGGTTTCTTGGAAAACGTGTGGGCTCATGCCATGGCGGTGTGAGACTAATAGAATAAGGGAATTAAGGGTGATACTATAAATGATTAAACAATAAGTATAAGCCAGTGTCCCCGCCGTCGGTGTGTGCCGGAGAGGATCCTGGCCCTTAGAACAGGGTTTTTTTTTTTTATATTGTTCAATGGCTGTTCACCTAGCCCTGTAGGTCGGTCTAGGTAGATCAGCTTGAATTTTTATTTTATTTGAACAAAGAATTATAATTTGTTAAAATTGCCAAAGATAATGCTATCGAGTACCGATCATATTTGTTTAGACATTTAGTTTTTGTTGCATCCAGTTGTAAATACCAATTCTTTCATGATCTTCTCTGTCCACTGTCGTGAAGAACAGGTGTCTCGAATTCAACTCAATATGTGATGGTGAAATTTATAGTGGACATAAGCTTATAAATCATTTGGGTGTTCTATGTCTTCGCTAATTTCTTTTCTATATTTTGTTGCATACCATAACCAATCCAAATCTAAGTGGCTAGGACGGCAGATACATATCCAAAAACAGTCACTTCACCTTTTTATAGGTGTCCGCTTGTCCTTAATCGCTAAGAATGCTTGTGGGTAGGAGAGTAGTTGGACAATTTCCGGCCACGATTCTTATGTTAAGGCTATTTTGATAGAAAATGTGAGAATATATATGTATTTGGAAAAAAAAGGGCGGTTTGATCCAACGATAAAGTTTATCGTGAGAGTCCTTGATGACACGGGTTTAAGTCACGAAAACAGCTTTTCCAAAAATTAATTAGGGTATCCTCTCTAGACCCCGCGTTAGTGGAGCCTCGTGCACTGGGTTACCCTTCTATATATTTGAAAAAATTTTATTTAACAATTGGAAAAGGATCTCCACACCCCAAACCTCGAGTGCTGCATATTTTTCCATCATTTAATTTGAAAGATTTATAGCTTTTGTGGTGTGGATGGAGCAACCATTGACGTCTTCTGGAGTCTAATAGGGGATGGTGGGTTTCTTTGAACCCAGACTGTGACCGGCACGTCACTTAGCTAGAGACCATTGACGTTTTCTCGAGTCCAGTAGGGGACGGTGATTTCCCTTGAACCCAGACCGTGACACGTCACCATAGAGACGCTATCACAATTTCATAGAATATTGTTCTTCCTCGAGTAAATCCTTAGTCACGAAAAGGATATGTGTCAACACCCCATGCTCTGGAAGTTTAATGACCTCTCCTGACCTTCAACGTCTTGCAAATCAAATTTAGGTGGGTGTTTTTCACTTTTTTGAGGGTTTGTATCTAATTACAGATGGCAAGACTTTAAAATCAGGGGACGATCCTGAGAGATGGCGAAGGTGAGGAGTGGCTACAGCATCGACTTTTCGAGGGAAAAAGTGAGGCGTCAAATTGCATTGGGGATGAACTCATATCCGCTGAGAAGGTGAATTTTTGCACCAAGCTGGAGCCAGTATACAAGGGGCGCTGTGTGGGGTCGGGTACTGACAAAAGTGTATGGGACCCACCCCCTTATCAGTACCCGACACCACATGATACCTTTGTAGGGTGGCTCCAGCCCGACACAAAAATTCACCATTGCAGAGGATGTGAATCCATTGGATATGTGCCGGGTGACACGGTATACCGAGAACCATATCTTCTGTTCTTGGTGGTATAATGCACCAAAAAACATAAGGGAGGTGGGGCCCATACACTTTTATATGGAGCTCACCCCTCCTTGTGTCTTGGTATACTTTGCTACCTGGCACAGAAGATATGGCTCCAGTATACCAAGACACAAGGGGTGGGGTTCATGCACTTTTTGCATGGATCCAACCCCTTGTGTCTTGTATACTGGCACATCCCCAATGGACTACATTCTTTAACACACTATTTGAAGCTTTCAAGCTGTTCTCCTATATTCTAAGACCGAAAAGATACCTTAACTATACCACTTGTATAAATTCATATTTGAAGAAAAGATGATCCATGGTTTTTATACCACATGTCAAACAAATAGTGTCCATTTCAAAATGAATTTTGATAATTTTTCTCTAAGCCAAGATATCTTGTAAATATCTCTATATGGACATATTGACCCTAGGAGTATATCAATAATTTGTTAGAGGACTTTCACCGTAACCCGCCATCATCATTGAAAACTTGGGAAGGTTAGGGGCACAGTTTTTAAAATTGGGAATGATAGTGTTAACCTTGAATGTTTATCCTACCATTCTCACAATGGATTTATGTAATCACAAGGATATTTAAATTGAATGAATCGAGCTTATTATTAGTACCAATATATATATATACTACTCAAATTACTTCAACTGCAAAAAGTCCGAATTGGTAAATTCAACTGATCTAGAACAACAGGCCCATTCTTCTAGCCTTTGCTGGAGTTGATAAAAACAAAGAAAGAAAATGTGTCTGTAGTGTGTATGGTGAATGATAAGTTGTCATGTGTTGTGTTTGGGGTTAAAGACATCCCAAAAAGTGTTCAATGAAAAAGTAGGTGTTCAACCCGGCCATCATGCATCAATCAATGGCACACTTATAGAGGTTTGTGTCAAAACTGACAATCATTTTCCAAAAACAAAGACCTCTTACCTTGACACCAAAAAAGTGTTGAATAATTTGTAGAACTCAATTCTTTTGAATTGCCTAAAAACGGTTGGGTTAAACAAATTTTGCTCACATTTGATGTTTGTAATTTAACAGCAGATATGAGCCTAAATAGATCGGAATGATGGGACATGATTCGTGTAGCTGACCCCAAATAATTGGGATAAGGCTGTTTGTTGTTGTTGTTGTTGTCTCTAATTTAGCTTATTTGAATTGGTCAAAACTTTTTGATGGCAAACTCCAATCCCCCTACTCTGCTTCTTACACCGTGGGCAAGGTCAATGAACTTATTGATGCTTCTGGATCCTATCGAAGTCTACACTGGTGGTTAAGAAGGAAGCAATCCGAAGTATTCCCCTTTTCTGGTTTCTTACAAAGGATACTATTATTTGGAAGAATGACCCTAGAGGCATCTTCTCGACTAAGTCAGCCTATAATGTGTTAGCTTCCATTAGCCATTCTACTCCCAACCTTAAAATAGCCCACTATAACATTATGGCACCTCCAAATCCCATTGAAAATCAAGGTTTTCTTATGGAAAGCCTGTCATGAAGACTAACATAGCCTTGCTAGTCCAGTAAAGAATTCACTTGCGACTCCCATTAATTGGTCCTTTGTGTCCAATGAACCACAAAGAAGAGGAATCTTCATTGCACTTCCTTATGTAATGCCATGTCGCTCACCAAATATGGAATCAGGCCTTATGACACACTGATCTCCCCACAAACAGGACAAATGGCTATACAACTTTCAAGGACTGGTTTTACAGCTACGTATCTTTCAAATGGAACTACAAGCAAACTAGAAATCAGCAACAAAAAAAAATTGTACTCATTTCTTGGTTTATTTGGCTCCATAGAAATCAAAATTTTTTTCAATGCCAATGCTTTTAACTATGCTAATCCGTGGATATCTTAACTCCGGCGTCAGGACCTGGGCCATTGCCAACATCAATCTGATCAGTACACCAACAAGTGGATGCAACATCACCTTTAAACAAGTCGGCAATGGCAATGACAACAATAGCGCACGATGACCATGGCTAATGGATTGGGACTAAAACACCGTGACTCAAAAGTGGAAGTACTTATATAGGGTTTGCTTTTAGACAAGCATATGCAGGCCCATGAAATCATTTTGGAATCTGATTCTCTTGCTGGTGGGCATACCATGAGCTCCTCAATAGAAAATTGTCTATCGCGTCTGCGCCACCTTCTTACCGAAGGATGATATCCCACACAGCTTTGTAATTAACCATGTAAGATATTTGCCATGTACACACGTCTTCAAATAGCCTATGGGCTTGCTTGCTTTCCTATAGTCAGCAGCTGGGATGAGCAAAGGATCTTCTTCTGCCAGCCTGTGAACTGTTAAGGTCCTGTCTAATAGATGGCTGGAGATGATTGACGGGAAAAAGTGAATTGCATTTAAAAAAGAAACAATTCATTTTTCCCCTCCAATAGTTTTGTGCCACTTGTTAGATCGGCTGGTATCATATGTGACATGAATATTTACATTAGGCTGGGGTCATCATTCATGGGACACCGTGTAACATTTGGTACTGACAAGTGTATGGGCCCCACCCTCCTTGTCAGTACCCAACACCTCATGAATGGCAGCTCTAACCCGATAAAAATATTCAGCATCACAGAGGATATCATCCCCTGTTACACAGAACCTTAGCAGGTCATAATTGGTAGTGGAGGATCCCGGTCTAGCTGGGAAGTGGCACTGTGAGGTTTTTGGTTCTTAATGAAATGGAATATTTTAGCCAAAAAAACCTATAAATCCAATGTCATAGAGAGCCGGATCCTCTACTTTTAAATCATGGTAACATACTGTACACAATAACAGTGATACGAGGATAAAAAATTTGTCATAAATTCAAAGTTTTAAATACATGTCACACTTTGATTTACCATAGGTTAACGGCCGTAGAGGATCCTGAGTCAATGTTATAAGCTTTTAGGTTTTTTTGGTAATTAGTCAATGTTATAACTTGTTTGAATAAATTATGAGGTCGGTCCAGCTTGCCAGCGTAAACACTCCGATTCGCCTGCCTCTCCCTTTTTATATTGATTGAGACCGTTAATAATAACATATTAACATGTTCTAACCCGTTAGTATTAATAACTTCGTCAAACAAACCATTTAAAATCCAAATGTTATGTGATGAAAAACTCTCTATATTCTCTAATGGGACCAAAACCAATAAAGAGTCGGGCTTGACTCAAAAACCATGCTTGGATGGAAGGATTGAACCGAGACCAAATCAAAGCTAGGCCTCGGTTAACCCCAAAACTCTCAAGCCAATAAACCCCGAGCCATCAAAACCTCGGGAAATAGGCATTACGAATCTGACCCGGGGCACTCATACAGGGAAAGACCCCACACATCGACAAGGCCAAATCATGAAAGGCACTCAGAAATCAAAAACATACGACATCCCATGACATCATCTTCGACGATAGGACCACCAGCACAATCCAATTACTCTGAGCAAATCAAGCTCCTACGACCATGGCCTAGAATGCCGCCCAAGTATGAGGTGTTGAGCTGAAAATTCGGAAATGATGAAGAGGCCGAGTGCTATAAAAGAAACGGATCACAACGACGGAAGGTATGAAACAATTCAAAACTAAATATGTCATTCTCCTCCTTACTATACTTGACTTGATCATCGGAGGGCAACCGGCCGGTACTTGGCTGAGCCCGAGTATCCAGATTCAGGTCTCATCAGTTGGTGTCGAATGTGGGAACCGTAACTAATTCGACTCATCTAGACTAAGAGTGCATGGTAGAAACCAGATTCATATACGCATGAAGGAATAACCCAAGGAATGCCACAACAAACAATGACCAAACCAATCAGGTGGAGGAGGAGGTTGGCAGACCCTATCTCGAACGACGGATAAGGGACTTCATGAAGGTCATGGAAGAAATCGCTCAACAAAACGAACAATTTTTATAAAATATGATCAATCAAGAAGAACGAGAAACTCGCGAGGGACAATGTAGTGAAAACCCTGCCCTGACAAGAAGCAAAAACGGAGAAAGGATAGGTGAAACAGAATTTCACGAGTTCAATAGGCAGCACGATAAAGAACACCTTCATCAAAGACAAACAAAGGGAGGAAGGCCACATGATCCACCAATGGACAAACAACTTAAGAAAGTGTAGGACCAACTAAAGGATGTCATGCGGACGATGAAGGGGAATGGACCATCTACTGTAGAAGATTTGGTCAGAATGATAGAATTGCCATTCTCGGTCCGAGTAATGAACTGCTCGCTTCCTAACAAATTTTAGACTCCTCAAATGGAAGCGTTCGAAGGGATGAGAGATCTCCTCGACCACCTAGAGACATACAAGACACTAGTGCACCTCCAGGCTTTCCCAAACAAGATCATGTGTCGGGCATTCCCTTTAACCCTTAAGGGTCCTACCTGTGCATGGTTTGGAAGGCTTAAACTGGGGTTTATTAATAGCTTTTTGGACCCCAGCAAGCAGTTTGTTAGTCATTTCATAAGTGCTCGAAGTTGTTGGAAGCCTGTGACCTACCTCTTGAGTGTGAAATAGGAGCAAGATAAATCACTAAGAAATTACATCACTCAATTCAACAGAGAGGCCTTGCAGGTGGATGACACCAACTACAAAGTTATATTAACAACCTTAATGGGTGGGCTACAGCTTCCCAGGGTCATGTTCTTCGTATCAAAATCTCCACCAAATACTCTTGAGAAGTTGATGGTAAAAGTATAGAAGCACATGAACGCATAAGATGCGATAACAACCCAGAGAGGTAGGGCAGAATTAGAAAAAAGAAAGAGAATAGATGAGTTGGGCGGATCAACTCAGGGCCGAGGGTAAGGCGATCAAGTCGGGGACTCTCAAGTCCTGATTTCCTAAGTATACCCGTCTAAACATAGTTCCCGAATGCGTCCTAAAGGAGATCAAAGACAACCCCGCCATCAAATGGTCAGGGAAGTTGAAGGCCCCCCACAAGGAGGGCGAGAGAAAAATATTGTCATTTTCATCTGGACTATGGTCATGATACCAATGACTATTTCGATCTTAAGGAACAAATAAAATAGTTGATGTAGCAGGGAAGGCTGAGAAGATTCATGACGGCTTAGAAGATAGATGGGATCGACGAGCGGCCAAACCAATCAGCCACAAAAGAAAAGTAGAAACCCCCACTCTTATGCGAGATCAAAGTGATAGCTAGAGGATCCACAAGAGGAGGTGAGTCCTTTCAGCTCGGAAAGCTCATATATAGAGATCCAAGCATGTGAAGGGAAGAAAGGTCTATATGACAGGGATGCTGGTAAAATAGGCCCAAAAAATCGATCACCCAATCACTTTTTCAGAAGAAGATTCCTCATGGCTGCAACACTCACATGATGATCCCCTTATGGTGACAATCATGATTGTCAGGTACAATATGTAGAGAATGTTGATCGACAATGGCAGTTCTTCTCACATCTTGTACTTGTCCGCCTTCAAATAGATGGGAATCCCATAAGACATGCTACAACCCATAGAGCCCCCCCTAGTCGGCTTCATAGGAGATAAAATTTTCCCCATAGGGTCGATAGCCCTAATTGTAATAGTAGGGCTTGGAGCATAGCAAGTCACCAAGGAGGTTGTCTTCCTGGTAGTCAATTGTCCATCGGCATACAACGTGATATTGGGAAAACCCTCCCTAAATCAGATGAAAGCAGTGACCTTCACCTATCACCTAATGATGAGATTTCGTACAGATCATAGGGTAAGGAAAGTCAGAGGCGACCAAATCATGGCAAGAGAATGTTATAGTGTCTCACTTTCAGACGGCCTACAAGAATAAATCTTGATGGTTAATGAGGAAGAATTGAAAGCAAAGAAAACAAGCCCAACGGCCGAACCGGTGGAAGATCTTTTAGAACTACCATTAGATGATTCGGCCCCCAAACAGAAGGTTCGGATAAGTAGCCTCCTCGAACCAATTTAGAGAAAGAAGATGATTGAACTGTTGTGACAACACCAAGACATCTTTGCCTGGACACATAGAGACATGTCCGGTATAGATCTAGAGGTGATCGTGCACAAGATGAACATTTGCAAGACTTCCAAACCCAATATGGTGGTTGTAGAAGAAGTGGACAAGCTCTTGGAAGCAAAGTCTATAAGGGAGGTACACTACCTGGAATGGTTGTCAAACATGGTACTAGTCAAGAAAGCTAATGAAAAGTGGAGAGTATGCGTAGATTTTATGGACCTAAATAAGGTCTGCCTAAAGGATAGTTTTTCCCTACCAAGAATAAACACTTTAGAAGATTCAACCTCCGAACATGAGTCACTCAACTTTATAGATGCCTTCTTAGGGTATAACCAAATATGGATGTTTGGATCGGACCAAGAAAAGACATCATTTATCACTGACTGAGGGCTTTATTGCTATTGAATAATGCCCTTCGGACTAAAGAATGTTGGAGCCACTTACCAGAGGTTGGTCAATACCATGTTCAAGAACCAAATTGGGAGAAACATGGAATTATATGTAGATGACATGTTGGTAAAGAACCTAAAGGCAGACCTCCACTTCAGGGACCTTAAAGAAATGTTTAACACACTAAGAAAGTACAAAATGATGTTAAATCCAACAAAATTTGCCTTTGGAGTATCAGTGGAAAAATTCTTAGGTTCCATGGTCTTCTAAAGAGCAATTGAAGCAAATCCCAAAAAAATGGAAGCCATCATGCAAATGAAGTCGCCTCAGAACACGAAGGAAGTTCAGAGGCTAGCAGGGAAAATAGCGGCACTGAACCGATCATCTCTAAATCGATAGACAAGTGCCTCCCCTTCTTCCATCTACTTCGAAAAGCATTCGAATGGATGGAAGATTGCGAAGAGGTGTTCCAATAGTTCAAGGAGCATCTTGCGAGTCTACCCTTATTGTGCATAACTGAACCTAAAGATTTCCTGCTCCTATATGTTGTTGTCTTAGATTCTGTTGTGAGTTCAGTATTAATAAAAGAAGAAGAGGGCAGACAACGACCCGTGTACTATGTAAGTCGGGCCCTGACTGGAGCCGAGAAGAACTACCCTAAGGTCAAAAAAGTGGCCTTCGCAGTAGTGATCACAACACAAAAGTTGCGTCCATACTTCCAAGCCCACGATATCACTGTCCACATGGTGTACCCGTGAAATCTGCCCTGTAATAGCAGAATACATCTAGTAGATTGGTCAAGTGGTCCGATGAACTGGGAAAATTGGATATTGAACACAAACCAAGGGAAGCAATAAAGGGACAAGCCGTAGCTGACTTCATAGCTGAACTAACTCCATCCTTAGACATGGAACTACCAGGAGAGTCTAGTCCTTCAGATGAAAACAACTAGGTGTTAAATGTCGATGGGTCAGCCACGAATCACGTAAGTGGGGATGGAATCATGATAACAGCCCTAGGAGGAGAAGAATTTGAGTATGCCATCAGATTCGGATTCAAGGCAACCAACAACAAAGCGAAATATAAAGTGCTGGTGAATGGGCTTAAGATAGCTCATAAACTCGAGGCCAAAAGCATAAAAAGTGATTCCAAGTTGATAGTAAACTAGTTTTTAGGTGAATATGAGGCAAGAGAAGACAAGATGACAGAGTACCTACGGATAGTTCAAGCATTGACAAACATGTTTGACGTGTTCATCATCGAACACATACCCCGAGGACATAATGATCGAGCTGACCAATTGGCCCGACTCACCTCAGCCCTTGGGGATGACGAGGATGTGATGATTGAGTATTTACCAATGATGAGTATTGTAACTGCCAAATCGATATCGATTGGGATCACTGAAGAAGGACCCACATGGATGGACCCAATCAGGGCATTCCTGGAAGATGGGAATCTCTCCGATGACCGAACAGAGGCTAGGAAACTCAAACTATGAGCTTCACAATACACATTATTAGATGAGACCATGTACAAGAGGAGCCTCACATTACCCTACCTCCGATGCTTAACCCCAACCGAGTCAAAATTTGTTATGACCGAGATCCACGAAGAAATATGTGGTAGCCACTCGGAGGGCAGATCCATAGTTCACCGACTCGTCAAAGCATGCTACTATTGGCCAACCATGCGAACCGATTCTACACATTTCACGTGTAAATGTAACCAATGCTAGAGATTTGCTAACAAACCCCGTCAACCTGTGGAAGAACTTACTATGATTCTCAACCCTTGGCCGTTTGTGCAATGAGGGATAGACATAGTCGGCCCACTCCCCAAGGGAAAGAGATAAGTTAAGTTCATCATCGTGGCAATTGACTACTTCACCAAATGGGACGAAGTAGAACCCGTGGCAAGGATACTGAGAGTAACGTCCGTAACTTCATGTGGAAGGCCATAGTCTGTCATTTTGGTGTTCTGGAAGTCTTGATCTCCGATAATGGAAAGCAGTTCGACAACACTCGGTTCAGGGAGTTTTGCTCAAATCTCGAGATTAGAAACCATTTCTCTTCCCCGGGGCATCCCCAAGCCAATGGACAAGTGTAGGTCACCAACCAAACCCTACTCAATATAATAAAAACACGGTTGGAAGCACACAAAGGGAATTGGCCTAATGAACTACTGGGAACCTTATGGGCATGAAAGACCATAGTCAGAACCCCTATGGGTGAGACCCCTTTCCTCTTGGCGTTTGGGTCCGAGGTAGTAACCCTGGTGGAGTTAATCCTACTACGCTATTGAGTCTCCCAAGCACATACTGAAAAGAACGAAGAAAATCTTCTCCTGAATCTGGACCTACTAGAAGAAAGAAGGCAAGAGGCCACCTCTCGAATGACATCTTACCAGAACACCATGGCACGATACTACAACAATAAAGTCAAGGAGAGGAGATTCTAGATTGGAGACCTGGTTTTAAGGGAGATCACTCTCGCCACTAAAAATCCGACGGAGGGAAAACTTGGGCCAAATTGAGAAGGGTCATTCCGGGTGATTAAGTTTAATAGGCCCAGATCCTATCACCTGGAGAATTTGGAAGGCAAACAACTACCTCGATCTTTGAATGCAGAACACCTGAGAAAATACTATCCATAGGGAAATTATAACTCAACATCATTTAATAAAGAAAGGCCTTCCGCACACATTGCACAAACAAAACTGCCTAAAACAATACGAAAGTATGTATTTTTATAGGTCCCATGTGGCCGAGGGTCACTTGATGATCCTAAAGTATTCTACAGACCTTATGTGGCCGAGAGTCACTTGATGATTCTAAAGTATTTCTACAAGCCCCATAAGGGCCGAGAGTCACTTGATGACTCAAAAGTTTTCTATAGGCCCCATGTGGCAGAGAGTCACTTGATGACTCAAAAGTATTTCTACAGGCCCCTTGTGGCTGAGAGTCACTTGATGACTCTAAAATATTCTACAGGCTCCATGTGGTCGAGGATCACTTGATAACTCAAAAGTATTTCTACAGGCCCCATGTGGCCGAGAGTCACTTGATGACTCAAAGGTATTTTTATAGGCTCCATGTGGCCGAATGTCACTTGATGACTTAAAAGTATTTTTACAGGCCCCATGTGGCCGAGAGTCACTTGATAACTCTAAAGTATTCTACAGGCCTCATGCGGTCAAGAGTCACTTGATGACTCAAAAAGTATTTCTACAGACTCCATGTGGTCGAGAGCCACTAGATGACTCAAAATTATTTCTATAGGCCCCACGTGGCCAAGAGTCACTTGATGACTCAAAGGTATTTCTACAGTCTCCATGTGGTTGAGAGTCAATTGATGACTCAAAAGTATTTTACAAGCCCCATGTATCCGAGAGTCATTTGATAACTCAAAGGTATTTCTATAGACCCCATGTGGCCGAGAGTCACTTGATGACTCAAAAGTATTCTACAAGCCCCATGTGGTCAAGAGTCACTTAATGACTCAAAAGTATTCTACAGGCCCTATACGGTCAAGAGTCACTTGATGACTTAAAAGTATTTCTACAGGCCCCATGTGGCTGAGAGTCACTTGATGACTTAAACATATTTCTACAAGCCCCGTGTGACCGAGAGTCACTTGATGACTCTAAAGTATTCTACAGACCCCATGAGGTTGAGAGTCACTTGATGACTCAAAAGTATTTCTATAGGCCCCATGTGGCCGAGAGTCACTTGATGACTCAAAAGGGTTTCTACAGGCTCCATGATGCCGAGAGTCACTTGATGACTCTAAAATATTCTACAGGTTCTATGTGGCTGGGGGTTTTGGTACAGGCCCCATGCGGCCAAGGCTTACTAGATGATTTGAAAATATTCTATAGACCATATGTGGCGAAGGGCCACCAAATGACCCAAATTTCTACTAAGGCATTCTACAGGCCACCTAATGAAACGAGAGATCTGCTCTAAATTTGGTTTAGCCTAGAATTACACACTGCTAAGGACTAAATGGGGAAGATGGAGAACCAGACATGTTATCACAACATGTACAAGGAATACCAGGAAACCATTCTTGAATACACATAAAATGCTTTAAGGAAAAATACTATGATAAGGCAAGAAAATGTTTTCATTTATAAGGAAGCTGTTTACATAGGGCGCATATGAGCTAACCCCTAAAAAATGGAGAGAAGAAAAAAGAAGTCCCTTAAGAGGCAACCTAGTCCTCAACTCCATCCTCCTCGACCTTGATGACCTTAGCTGCAATAGGAGACCCCTAGTCATTATAAAACAAACCTAAAGAAGTCGATTTTTGGGTACACCCAAGGGGCCCTGCGGCGGAAGGCTTCGAAACCATCTCTGTAGTAATCCCAAACCTCTTTCACATAATCAGCTGAAGCCCGAATGTCCCCCCATGCAGAAGAGCCTCAAGATCACCCTTCGAAACAACCCTTGTCAATTTCTTAAACGTATAGTCGGGATTGGTCATGAAGGTTTATGTGGTTGGACTTTTCCCTTTTGTCCATCCAAGGAATGGAACCTTTAGCTGGAAGAGTGGAGGGATACTCGGCAGGTGCAGGCTGGTGACTGGTAGGGCCTGAAGCAGGAAGCACAACCTACATGTTGATGGGAGCACTCAGAAGTGCATGACCCCTCTCTAGAGGCAGAGATGTGGTGTCCTCTCAGCTCCCTGATGCCTAATTCTGAATCTTCCGACATTTTAGAACCAGAGCAAGCGAGCCACAGGATCTATAACACTTGGCTATGCTTGAGCCCTCCATAACCGGCGGAACCCTTTGGGAGTCTACGGCCTCTTCGAGAGCCTCCCTGGCTTTATTCAGAAGGAGCTTCACATCAGCCTTCAACATGATTGCTAATTGCAGATAACACGATTTATAAAAAAAAGAAGAGGAAAAGAAGAAAAAAATACCCCCAGTGGGTCCCCCCTGTGAGCTCAATAATGGGAGGAGTACTCAGACCCTTCGAGACCACATCCTCCACAAATCGAGGCTGAAAAGGGAATTATGAAAGAACCTAAGAAGTTAAGGACTGAGAAATCATGCACAGGGTATGAAATTACCCTAAGCATGCGATTGAAAGAAGACGTCGGAAGATGAGGCTTGGCAAGAACTAATGTGAGACACAAAAAAACATAGAGTAAGAAGCTAAAGGAAGGTCAAAAGGAAAACAAAGTTAAAACGACAACACAGAAAGACTTACCAGATGAATCTGAGTTTCCCCATACACGGCTAAAGAAAACCAGCTTCTCAATCTCGCTATCCCAAGCACAAGCTTCCCAGCAGTTGCCTGAGATAAAGAAAAATCTTCTTTTTCACCCCTTGTGGGAAGTTGGAAGACCAGTGACCAAATTCCTAAAACTATCTCGGGCGGTGAAATACTACCAACTCGATTCCTTCTCGATCAGCTGATAACAGAAGAGAAACTCAGAGACTGAGATAAGGTCATGCCCGCCGTTGCAGGCTGCCCAGATGACCATGCAACCAATCACGATCCTCCATGAGTTAGGCATTAACTGGGCAAGAGCAAGCCCGACACAAAGTAGAAGATCCCTAATGAAGAAGGCATCCAGGAACCGAAGGCTAGCCATCAGAGCCTACTTATACAGGAAAACCTCTTCGATTTAGATATGACAAGTTCGCTTAGACGCCCTGAGAGAATGTAGGACAATGTCCTCGGGAATATCATACAACCTCCTAAATTTCTCTAAGTCAGAGGTATCAAGAGTAGAAGAAAAAATCTCTGCCATCGGGGGACCAATGAGAGGCTCTTAGCAAGTATTTGAGGCTTGCTTGGGGTTTCTAGGACGAACAACCCTAAACTTAGGGAGCTCCATACTCAGAGACAGAGTGTCGTCGGAGTCAAAAGATAAGGGACTGGACAACACATCCATTTAACCGAGGGCAAAAACGACCTCCATGGAAGGACCTAAGAATAACAAAAGCTCAGCAATGATAGATGACAGAAATGAAAGGTCATTGCCAACTAGGCCTAGGTCTGGGGGGCACCTTTGGGCTCGAAGGAAGCCACAAAGCCAAACCAAATGGAAACCGAAGGGAACTCCGGTATCATCTAGGATGAAATAAATTAAATTAAGAAGAGAGGGACGAATAGAAGAGACGAACCAAGCTACCTAAAAAGAAGAAATAAATTAGAGAAACTAAATAAAGAAGAAAGAGTAGGAGAATGTATTGGAATGATAGCTGGAGAAAGAAATACGGCTCTGAAAAACTACCGAAAAATACAGCTACAACCCCGGAGCAGTCAAAGACAAAAAATGCAGAAGTGAAGGAAAAACCACAAATGAACAAAAGCCAGGGGAACCCCAAGCAATTTATACGAACAGGATGGGATGGGCTAAGCCCAGCTGTTTGATCCGCACAAAGAAAACTAAGCCCTCCTCATGCCATCGCACATGCTTAGCGAGCAGTTGAAGGGACTTCCTATCAATCCATATGATGAGATCCATACCCTCCACATGTCATCACATGCGATAGAGAGGAAGTTGAAGTGACATCCCATTAATGAAACCACTGACGATGCACTCATTATGAAGACACTGAGTCTCAACGGTCGTAACGTACGGTGCGACTTCCCAAGCATCCGTCCTAGTTTCCTACAAGGGCGGTAACTACAAAAAAATTCTAACAGAAACCCTAAAAAAAAAGCCGAGAACATGACACGATAATAATTCTATCGGTCTCAAAAAAAGAAAAGGAGACGACCCTATGGAATTAGGGGCATTTGATGGGACCAAAACCAATGAACAGTCAAGCCCGACTCAAAAACCACGCTTAAAGGACTGAACTGAGACTAAATCTAAGCTAGGCATTAGTTAACCTCGAAACCATATGACACCCTACGACATCATCTCCGAAGACAGAACTATCAGTGCAATCCAATTACTTTGAGCAAATCAAAGTCCTACAACCATGTCCTAGAATGCCACCCGAACAAGAGGCGTTGAGCTGAAAATCTAGAAATAATGAAGATGCTAAGTGTTATAAAAGAAATACATCACAATAACAGAAGGTATGAAACAATGCAAAATTAAATTCGTCATTCTCCTCCTTACAATACCTGAATTGATCGTCAAAGGGCAACCGACACTCAGCTGGTGCACTCTTGACTTTGTTTCTTTCTCACATGTTCATCGAATCGTCAAAAAGCTCAGCACTCATATGGTTGAGCCCAAGTATCCAGATTCGGGCCTCATCATTGTCGACGGAGAATTATAAAGTGACATGTGTTGTTTTGGAGGGTTAAAAGTCTGAAAAAGTGTTCAGTTGAAAAGTTGGTGGTAAAAGGAGACACCAAATTCAGAAGACAATCATGTTTCAATCAATGGCACACCAACAGAGGTCTGTGTCAACACGGACAATCATTCTTATTAAAAAAACTTCGTCAAGGAGCCCGCACGGAAAAACACTCCTGTGAGGCTGTGACAGCTTTTTACAAGCGAAGATAATAACTCTGGGTTTGAATCTCTCCAGTCGATCTAGAGAGACATCACGCGAATACTAATCATGCCTTGACACGATCCACAAAATAAGGCTGTATCAGTAAATACATATTGTTAAAGAAGGGCTTTAAAAGTCAAAAATAACTCGTTACTTATTCTTTCTCAAGCGTCGTGTCTCCAGCTGGATCAGCACTTGCGTGATATATCTCTAGACGGACAGAAGATAATTCTGTCAGTAACTATTCACCAAGGTGGGTCCCACGCAGCTCATACACATGCCAGGAAAAACACTGGAAGTTGTCCAAAGCGGCCCCTCTTTCTCTTTTCTATATCTGAATCCTTCTCTCCACCGACCACCGCCGTTCGAAGAGGGAGAGAGACACAGAGAAGATAGGGACATCTTGAGCTCAAAACCCTTCCAATTTCTGATCCTCATTTAGGGTTAGGGTTAGGGTTAGGGTTTCTAATCCAATCAAGGCTGAATTGATCGACTCTGCAATTCCAATGGAGAAATCCTAAAACCCCTCATTTTCAGATCCTGAGCTCAATTAACAACCCACTTAGTTTTAGGGTTGGGGTTTCTGATTCGATCGAGGGAGGCGAAGGAGAAGAAGATCGATTTACAAAATGCTTGATCGGTTGCTGGGAACTCGTCGCGTTCGACAGATCCAGAGAGCAGCTCGTCATGGTAAGGTTACCCTTCTCTGCCTCGTCCTGACCGTTGTTGTTCTTCGCGGCACCATAGGTGCTGGGAAATTCGGAACTCCGGAGCAGGATCTCAAGGAGATTCGGGAGCATCTTTACTTTCGCAAGCGAGCGGAACCTCACCGTGTCCTCGAAGAAGCTCAGGCGGTAGATGCGACTGAAACTAACAATTACGCCACCTTTGATCCGACGAAGATAGCGGTGGACGAGGAAGGAGAAGATGAGAAGCCGGACCCCAACAAACCGTATAGTCTTGGGCCGAAGATCTCAGATTGGGACGAGCAGCGAGCAAATTGGCTTGAAAGGAACCCTGCTTTTCCAAATTTTATCGCGCCAAACAAGCCTAGGGTTCTGCTGGTTACTGGGTCATCGCCGAAACCATGTGAGAATCCCGTCGGTGATCATTACCTTTTGAAGTCGATCAAGAACAAGATCGATTACTGCCGACTTCACGGGATCGAGATTTTCTATAACATGGCGCTTCTTGATGCGGAGATGGCCGGGTTTTGGGCAAAGCTTCCGCTTATTCGGAAGCTTCTGCTGTCCCATCCGGAGATCGAATTTTTGTGGTGGATGGATAGTGATGCTATGTTTACAGATATGGCATTCGAGGTCCCATGGGAACGATACAAAGATCACAATTTTGTGATGCACGGGTGGAATGAGATGGTCTACGATCAGAAGAACTGGATTGGGCTAAACACAGGGAGTTTCCTGCTTAGGAACGGTCAATGGGCGCTTGATATTCTTGATGCTTGGGCTCCCATGGGACCAAAGGGGAAGATCAGAACAGAGGCAGGAAAGATCCTCACAAGGGAGCTCAAAGACCGACCTGTTTTCGAGGCTGACGATCAATCCGCCATGGTTTACCTTCTGGCCACGCAGAGGGATAAGTGGGGCGATAAGGTCTATCTCGAAAGTGCATATTACTTGCACGGTTACTGGGGGATTTTGGTTGATAGGTATGAGGAGATGATCGAGAATTACCACCCGGGTTTGGGCGACCACCGATGGCCCTTGGTGACTCACTTTGTGGGTTGCAAACCATGTGGGAAGTTTGGGGATTACCCTGTTGAGAGATGCCTGAAGCAGATGGACCGTGCTTTCAATTTTGGGGACAATCAGATACTTCAGATATATGGGTTCACCCATAAGTCGCTAGCTAGTCGTAGGGTCAAGAGGACTCGGAATGAGACCAGCAATCCTCTTGAGGTCAAGGATGAGCTTGGATTGCTTCACCCCTCATTCAAAGCAGTCAAGGTATCCCCTTCCTGACCACCGACTGCAACTTTGGCTTCAAATTAGGATTGAGACACCCTTTACATCTGCTGATTTTGTTTCTTGTTAAATCTTATTACATTTGATGTTGTTTATGTTGTTGCTATCTATGGTTGGTTGTAGGTCTGGGAATTCTATTTATTACTTATTTAGTTTTAATCTTTTCTTCTTTTATGTTATCAATGTCTAAAAGTATAATGATTTTAATGGAAAAAGAGACCATTTTGCATTTTCAATCCTGTAATTTTTCAGATTATCATTTGAACTTTGTTTGTTGCATTTCATGCCAATTACGGTTGGCTGCAGTTAAGTAAGATCAGTGCACTCCCTTGAGCTTTTGGCACTTCCCTTTTGCTGGGTTGAGCTGTGGTTTGAACCCAGGTACAGAACCATACAAACTTGGATGCCTGCCTATGAACAGGTTTGAACTTTAAACCCTTGACGGAGCCACAAGCAACACTTCCAAGAAGGCACTGGAAGGTTTGAACTTTAAACCCTTGACAGAGCCACAAGCAACATTTCCAAGAAGACACTGGAAGGCAGAAATAAATATCAATTCAAAGAGATAATGATATGCTCTGGATGATGATGAAAGGTCTTATTTTTAGTGATGGCCTATATAGTTGCCGCACCTCACATTATGTTATAATCTGCACAACCTATTAACTTAGTTAACATTGAAGAAATTGGGGGACTATACATATTCATGGAGTTATTTTTAAATATCAGTGGTTCATATGAAGCTATTTATTCAACTGTTTCAAATTTTTTAATGGGAATGAGAGAAGAAACATAGTTGGCATGTTAGGAAATTCAAGGAGTTCTGATGTTCACTACTTAAGTGTACACCCACTGACCCATGAAGAAAAGTGATGAAGATCAGAAGTCAAAAACACATTATTCTTTGATAAAGAGATAAACATTGGCTCTGGCAGGGAAGATTGAATCATTTCGTGGGCTTCAGAGTTAGATTTCTCAGGGTTTATGCTCTAAGATTGGTGGAGGATTGATAGGAAGTAGTCATAAACAATGGTCGAAGTTTGATGCCTCTGGTTGGTTGGAAAAAGCCACCAGTAACCTCAAAGCCCAAATTCAGTACAGTTCTGATATTGAACCTTTATTAGCCAATATCTTCAGAGTATATACCCTTATAATTGTTTGGGAAGGTATTCTATTAACATGATAACATGGCCTTAAGAATGGATTAAGGGGCTTTTCTTTCACCATCAACTGGGGAGAGGGAGCTTATTAATGTGGGGACTTTGGTTTTGAACTCCCAGTAGTTATTTAAGATCTTTAGTTTCTTTGATTCACTTCTTTTACTCATATTTTTTAACTCCATAAACTTTTGACTTACAACTAATTAAGGGAAGAATATGTCCTACTTCAAGAAAACACAAAACAATTGGTGGTTTCTTTAAATTATGAGATTCATGCAACTCTTGCAGCATTTCCTTAATCCACATCTTGAGGGATTCTGATGAGGTTTCTACCTGAGAAAATGAATTTTCAGCCTTGGTGACTGGGATTTGAGTTCCTCAATTGTATTTATTAGCTGTTTCATTCCCTTGAATGAGTTTCCTTAATCAGAACAAAAGATACCAGCAGCTGGAGTAAAAGAATCGTTGAAACTCATGTCCCCCTCACCTGAGTCATTTCCGGAACCTTAATGCATTTGATGAACGATGTGTTTCAATGTCACTTTGAGTGGACTCTATTCATGCTGTTGCTGTTGATATAGAAACTCGAAAGGTTTCACATTGCAACTTAATTCAACCAATCCCTCCCCGCTTCCCAGCAGAAAACTGAACTTTATTGTTATTGTTATTATTATTATTTTAAAAGTAAGCATTGCGAGCTGGCCCGGTTCATAAGTTTGTCCTGATTCTGGTATGGTTCCACATCATAGAGTAGAGCAGTCTTCAACACTTAAAAGGCTGCTTCTTTCTTCTTCTTCTGTATTTTTAGATTTCATCAGGTCGTTGTGCAACTTGAGTCCATTGGGCTGAAGAGGAAACCTTGGCATCTTCCCTTAATCCCATGCTTCCAAAGATTTGGGGACCCAAATTCATACTAATTTTTTTTCCTCCAATATCTTCAACAAAAGGTCTCAATGAGGTGCAGATTCAAACAAACAAAACGGGTCTTGGGCAAGTGGGTGTGGACAAAAGCCCAAATGGTATGCACATTAGAAGATATCAGAGAAAAAAGAAAAATAATAGTATGGAAAATAATAGGATAGATTAGAAACGTGGTACGGTCCATATGAATTCGTGAATCTTCGGCCAAGTTTTTGTTTTAATCATGTTTAAACCTAGTTCGAAACAGTGCTTTCATGCTTAATCGGATACCAAAGCGGATTTCCTGGAGCTCTTTACTGTAGTGAAACTGAAGCACCATGGAGTTGGGTGACATGTGAGTGGAAAAAGTGATCCACCACAAAAAGTGAATCACTGCTGGGTGTTTTTTCACTTTTTTTGCTCATATGTCACCCAGCGCCTTGGTGCTTCACTTTCGCTACAGTAAACACGCTACAAGAAATCTCTGCTTTGATCGGATACACCATTCTATCTTCACAATTACAATATGTATTGGGAATTGGAATTTTTTTATAAGAGAGAGAAAATCATATATTAAAAAAACAAAAGGATAAGAAATCCACAATATATACAGCAGACCAACCGCCCAAAGGGGTGGAAGGCCTTGTTGTTGGTGAGGCACATCAAGCTTAGAATACTGTCAGTACGTGATCGACATGGGTCCACATGTTTCTTACCTAAAATGGTCTTTCTTTGTCGGTCAAATTTCATCCCCAAATTTAATGCATCACGTAGCATTTTCTGAGTAATTCAAATTGGATAAATGCCATGCAAAAGGAGTTGAATTAATTTAAGAAAAAAGATGTATGATTCTTAACTGAATGGCTAACTAATAATAACATTATTGATATAAAATGGATATTCAAAAACAAACATGATGAACATGGTACAGAGACAAGAAATAAGGCTAGACTGGTAGTTAAGGGATGTGCCCAGATAAAAAACATAGACTTTAAGGAAATATTTGCCTTAGTGGCAAGGTTAGAGTTTATTCGGATTTTACTGTCCATTGAATGTTGTCTAAAGTTTAAATTATATCAAATGTGGATTAAAAAAAATATTTTTGAATGATGTTCTTTAAAAAGAAGTATACGTAGAACAGCCTGAGGGATTTGTGGACCCTTATATGTCAAACCATATATACATATTGAAGAAGGCACTGTATGAACTGAAGCAAGCCCCTAGATCCTAGTACGAGAGACTGACTAAGTTTCTAATGAATCATTATTTTGATAGGAGAAGTGTGGACAAAACACTCTTCATTAAGAAAAAAGATGGACACATATTTATTGCAAAGATATATGTGGACGATATCATTTTTTGGTCTACTTGCGAGAAGTTTTCTCACACGTCCACTCATATGATAAAATCTGAATTTGAAATAAGTATGAAGTGAGAATTATGATTCTTTTTAGGATTAAAGATCCAATAAACTCTTGATGGAATATTTCTAAACCAATCCAAATTTACCAAGGATCTAGTCTCAAAGTTTGGACTCACTAACTTCGAACCGGCTAATATTCCAATAAGCACAAATGAGAAAATCACTGAGAATCCTGATAAAGTTGACATTGATCTGACTTACTACATGAGTATTATAGGCAATCTATTGTATTTGACTACAAGCAGACCTGACATTACCTTTAGCATTAGTGCCTATGCCCGCAATCAGACTGCATCAAAAGAATCTCATTTAAAGACGGCTAAGAGAGTCATTAGGTATGTCCATGGGACTATTGACTTTGGCATTTGGTATCTTTTGACACCATTCTAGTGGTTGCAAGATTTTCATATGCCTACTATATTGGCAATGTTGATGATCGTAAAAGTACAAGTGGTGGATGATTTCATATAGGCAATTGTCTTGTCACATGTTATAGTCGCAAACAAAATTTTATATCTTTGTCGACTGTTGAGGCGGAGTATATTGCTGCTAAAATTGGATGCACACAACTGCTTTGGATGAAGTAGATGATTAAAAACTAAGTTGTCACAAGACCCGGTGAGTTTATTCATCAACAACTTAAGTGTGATCCAAATCTCTAAAAACCTAGTGTAACACTCTAAGACAAAGCACATTGATATCCATCATCACTTCATTCATGATTTAATAGAAGAAAAGAATATATCCTTAGAGTATGTTAAGATTGATGATCAACTAGCAAACATCCTCACCAAAGCACTATACTCAAAGAGGTGTGAATATGTCCTCTGTGGCTCCATTGGCATGTGTGCGATTCGACGAATTAACAACCTGGACACCTTGAGTATGCACGGAAGCATACATGTGTCATAGAGGCTCCAATGTGCACAAAAGAAATCTTAGAATAAGACCATTGAGTGCCAAAGGTAATTGCTCTAAATTCATTGTTTTTCTTAAAACAAGGCCTTTGGAGAGCTCCAAGTGGGTTGGAGTGCTCGAAGGTGGAGTGCTTTAGTATAAGCAGAGCGCTCCAACTGGGCGGTGTGCAACAAAACTGAATCATCGCGTGGGACTTTATATAATCTATTTCACTTTCTTTTCTTCATCCAAATGAATTCTTGAGTGATTTTAAGCATTCCCAACATTCCTCTTCCTTCCCTTGAGTTCTTGCGAAAGATCAATGGCACCATGCAACTCTTGCTCCAAAAGGCCTTGCATTGACTCAAGACAGTTCCAGAATGAGAAAAGCACATATAATTTCAAGTAATATTTCTCCAAACACTCAATTTCAGTGAAAAGGTATGTGGATCAACAACCTATGGAGGAGATGCTCTTCCCCCACATTCCCTTACCTAGAGGATGGCAAGGTATCACTGTCTTTGAAGGGAATGTCCAAGTAGATGTTGTTCGACTATTCTATGCCAATGTCCACAATGTCGATTGGCTAAGCTTCTCATTCAAGACTATGGTGCATGGAGTGGACATGAAGATTGATCCTGCATTTGTCTCTTCTATCCAAAGGATTCACCATCCAAAAGGTGAAGCAATTCCATTCCCCCCAAGATCTCTCAACAAGTGGGAGATTGTGACCCTATTCGGCTATCCACACCCGCACTGGTATGGAAAGCTAAAGGTCATAAAGTTTGACATGCTTGCCCATCTGCTCAATCTCATCTTTGCATCCAACCTTCTACCGATGACACACAACGCATAACGCATCTATGTCAGACGCTATGGTTTAGGTGGTGTATAGTTTGATGAGCCATCAAGAAGTCAACATCCCTACTATCATATGCCACACAATGTTGTCAAAGGCAGAGCACGGGATAGTGAAGTCGAGTCTGCCATATGGTGTGATGATCACACAATTTCTTTCAACATGCAACATTTGGTTTCCTAAGAATACAATCGTCCTCAATTAGAGCATACCGATTAACCAGACTTTAGTCAATCGAATGGAACGTGCCCACGAGCTTCACGATCAGCGGGCTATAGCCACAACAGCACCGGCTCTACACCATGTTCCTATGTATGTCCAGGATGATACACAACATGAAAAAGATCGTCAACAAGCTAAACATGATCGATGAGTGAGTGGCAAGGATTAAGGGTTGTCAAGATCCCACCGGCTGCATTCCTCCAGTTGTGCCTTGACCTGTGGATTGATTCAGAGATCAAGGAGGCGAGCTACAACAATGGCAATGATGCAGGGGTTTGACTACTAGTTGTCTAGACCTTAGATTGATATGTTAGATACAATGTATATGGTGTTTTTTTTTTTTTTAAGGTGCAATGTACTAGGACTAGGTCCCCTTTTGACTGTCCATGTATATTCTTAACTATTAATATATGAGAGTGGCTTATTTAGTTTCCTGTGTCTACTTTATTTTTTATTTTTTGGATACTTGGTATGCTTCTCCATACTCCCTTCCCTTTTCCATGACAAAAAGGGGGAGAAGGTGTAGGATGGAAAGGGATTAAATTTAGGGGGAGTAAAGAAGAGTGTTGGACTTAGGGGGAGAAGCCCAATCTTGATTAATTAAAAATTCAAGTAAAGTTTTAAACTTATTATTCAATATGTAAAAAAAAGAATCAAAAGTGAACTAAAGACATCAAAAACAACTTTTTAATTAATTTGTACTCATCTCTCATGACATATATTCATTTGCACATATGGTTCACTTTGTTGAGTTTCTCTTCATGTCATTGGCATAAGGATTATCATCATGCTTATATCTTACCATATGCTTGCTTCTGTGTGCATTTTTTGTTTCATTTTTAATTGAGCTAATGATGGTATGGGGAAGGTATGTGTTTGTCAAATGTGTTTTAAGTATACCAAGCCATTCCAACGTGTATTGGAAGAGTAAGTGCAGAAGGATCTCAAGCATATATCAAGGGGGAGAGCCAAAACCTATATACTGAAGTGTTTTTGGTTACCCTTGTATCATGAAGTCTGTACTTTTTATCATATTGTACTCCATCCATGTATTTTAGGTTTTGTTATGAAATTCTCAAAGGGTGAGATTGTAAATGTAAATGTTGTAAATTCCATGAGTAAGAAAATATATGGAATGATAGACTAGGACTTGGTATGTCCAAAGTATATCATGTTAGAGCCTAAGAGGTTCTTATGTCTCACACATGTGAAGACCAACTTCTAATACCAAGACTCCAAGGAAGCAAGCTAGGATAGTGCAAAGATTTTCTGACGTGTTCGCAGCCCATTTGCGTCTTTCCGCACTCAAAAAGGTAAAAATGGTAAGTTACTAGGTATAGAGATCCTCTAGGCTCCTTGGCACACCTCCTAAGGGCTCTAGAGATTGCCTGAGAGGCAATCTAGAAATCCTGGGGAAGGTGGAGCGCTTCAGTTAGGCTTGGATCTATAGAAAAAGTGCAGGCCTGACATTGGGGAGCAGTCCACTTGAGGCTTAAATGCTTCACAATGAAGCACTCCAAACTTGTTGGAGAGCTCCAACTGAGTGGAAAAAACAAAATTTTCAAACTTGTGACCATGATTTTTTGCCCATTTAAGTGGATACCAATCCAAGGGTTGTAGTGATCCAAGACCTATATAAAAGAGCATTCTTGCTCTCTTTAACCTAATGGTTTTAAGGGTTTTAGAAAGGGATTTTAGGCAAGTTCTTGAACTCTACAAGTTTCATATTCTCTCAACATTTTCACTCAAGTTTCAAGCATACAAAGAAGAAGAAGAGAGTTGGTTCCTTTCTTATATGAGTTAGAAGCAAGTCTCCATTGCTAGAGGAAAGAGAAGGAAGGTCAATGAAGGTTGGCACTTCACTCTCAAGTCCACAAACTCCATTCCTCAAGGTTGAGGTAATAACTATAGTCTTATTACTTGGAGTTTGCTTTAGTTGTTGATATTCTTGTGGTTGGCTTTGCATATTGTTTATTTAGACCACCACACTATTTGTGAATCCTTAGAAAACCTCTTCCAAGTGATAAGACCCTTGTTTAAGCTCCACTTATATTTTCCTATGTAGAGGCTTAGTTGTGTGATTTCTTATGTATATTTGTCTTCATTAGAGGCTCTCGCACATAACCCAAGACCCCTTAGCTTGAGTAGAGATTTGACCATATTGGCATATTTGGCTATTAAAAGCCACTCTCTATTTTGTGATTTTGATTCCCTTACTTGGACTGAAACTACTATATTTGGTAATTGAGAACCATGTTGGTATTTATACCATTGTTTACTTGTGTCAATAGTTGAGGACACCATGTGACAAATTGTAAGTCCTTGGCTTGGAGACAACCAAGTTCGTGTTTGTTGAAGAGACCAAGCACGAGATTTAAAAATGTTAGTTCAATATCTTGTAATCTTTGTAAAATATTGATTAATAAAATTGAGTAGTTAAAGTGGACGTAGGCCCTGGTGTGGCTGAACCACTATAAATTCTTGTATTGTGGTTTGTTTATCTTTCTATATTTTCATAAGTACAAGCATTAGCACTTGAGCACCAAACACAACAATTGAGTTAATTAGAAATGAACATTAAAGAATTAACTCAATAAAATTAAAATTGCGGTAAAAAAAATTAAAAATTGAGATTATATCCTATTTACCCCCTCTAGGATTAATACACTTAGAATTTCACAATCCTTATGACCCTATGTTGTGGAATAATATTAAGGGTCCAAAAATGCGGAATATAATTTTTTTTTTTAACTTTTATTGTATAGCAGTGGAAGGTACTTAACATCAATGAATAAAAACTCTCCAATCACATTAATATGTCAAGTCAAATCTATTTGAAACATAAACTTCTAATTAAATCTATTATATCCCATCATAAATCCTAAAGATAAATCTAAAAAAGTATTTAATCTCCAAATTTTCAACATAAGTAAAAGAACTAAACTCCACATGACTCCATCATCACACCTCACTACTTGCTCTTGGGCTACTACTCGTCACTAACTTTAATATGAAAAATAGTATGGATGGGTGAGTCCCTGGCTAGCAAGAAATTATATAATATATACAAGGAATATAGATCAAGCCAAACAATAATATTTGAGAATTTAAATCGCATAAACAAATTTTGCTTATACATTTCAAAATCACATCTTTTTCAAAATAACATAATGATTGATTCTTATAGAACAATTCACTAAATGTTATTTTACAAAACACAACTAAACACATTTGGAAATCTAATTCGAAAAGAAACTTATGTCACAAACTTATATACATATAGCTAACCTCACTACCACCCTATGAGTGGGGCACCATTATATAATCTCTAATGGTTGGGCCCCATATCACATTTCACTAATCTCACATACAACCCTACGAGTGAAATACCATCATATACATCCTCATGATGGTTTGGGGCCACTTAACACACATCACTGATCTCACATACAACCCTATGAGTGGGATACCACCATATACTCCTATGATAGCGAAGGGATCATATATCACTGACCTCACATACAATTCTATAAGTGAAGCACCACCATATACATCCCTATGATGGTTTGTAATCACTTTACACATATCACTTTTCCAAAATATACAAAGATAAACTTTGTATCAAAATAGATGAAATAATTGATACTTATTGAAGATTAACACTTCTCTAAACAAATGAAATCTTGTTCATAGCATTCTTTATACTTTTAATCATATACAAATCTCTTCACTCTTGATCACATATTAAGGAATACAAGTTTGATGTAAATGGAAAACAAATCATAGGATGACACTTCTAGGGCACATACAAACTAAGGAGTTACGAAAAGATGAGAACATTATTTATCAGAAGAAAATACTTTAAATACATTTAGGAAACCTTAAATAGATTTATAAAACATTGAGATTAAGAAAGTTACATAAATTTGGGGTTTTTGAAAGAACTTGGTTAGAACTTAAATCTCTTCAAAACTACAGATTGATTAAGAATCATTTACCCAAAGAAATAAGAATAAAATTCGATTTTATGAAATATATCACAATCATGGAATTAAAATCATCAATTCTTAAGAACTTAAAGGAAAATATGTGTTGATGTAAAATCACTCACTAGATCATAACTTCAAAACAATGTTGCTAAGAACATAACAAAATCAAAGTAAGAGTATATCTTGCATAATTTACTTACAATTTCATAAATTAAAAACAGAGATTTTCTACGAACAAACAAAGCATATACATATTTCATATAATCACTTACAAAATTTATAGTTTTTAACACAAGTATTATAAGACCCTAACAAAGAAAACATATGCATATTAAGCATACTTACAGTTTAAATTCTTCACAACAAATCTTTTGAGCACTTCTAGCAGCCTCTAAACCTAAATCAAATCACTCTTCTAGGGTCTCTAATGCTCCTCAAACTTTAACAAAACTCCAATTCTTCTTCTCTACAAGATTATGATGTAGAGAATTTAGATTCTCTAATTTTCGATAAAACTTATAGGGAAAACCCCTTGTCAACACCTAATTTTATACTAGGGTCCAAAGGTTTTTTTCAATGGACAACACTTACTTTATAGAATGGATCTTAGGCATCATAGGAAACCAAGGTGGTTAGATAACCTTCCATTTTTTATGTCATTCCCGTTATTTCCTACTTTGGCATTCTAGACCCTCGATTTCTTCTTAATATCTTTGTAGAACTCTTTTTCTTTATCTTCCTGTATTTCCTTCCAATCTCGTAGTTTGTCCCAAGTTCAATCACATCTACATTGAAAATTATGATTTTATCCCTCGTTATAGGTGGACCACAAAATCTCATTGTACAAGCATCAAACAATTAATCAGGTGTCATAGATGGTCTAAAACCCAAAATAGAGTATTTGATCATCAAATTTCATCGTATCATGTTTCAAAAAATTTTAACCCTTGACTTAGAATCTTTCAAAATATGATCAAAATACACCTTTAATTATCAATCTAACATCACTGATGTGTTCAGAACATCCTAGAACTTTGAAATGGAGTGTTCGATCAACAAAATCCATCGTATCATGTTTTGGCAAATCTCATCCATTAATTCAAAATCTGGGAAAAATACATATTGGAAGATCTATCGGACACCATAAATGGATTCAACATGCTTCATAATCTTAGGGTACTAGACACGACTTTCAGAGTCCATTCATAAGTCTTTCATCGCACCATGTCAAATCCTAACCGTTTGATCCAGTACTTTGAGATTCCAAATCAAAAATCGGATCCCACCATGATGGTCAATGTGATCAATTTAGTTAGAGTAGAGTCTTTCTTAAACTTTTTATATTTAAATAACAAGATTTTGTATTGGTACACCATATTACATTGCATTGTGATGCGTCGAATCAAAAACCTACTTTCCTTAACATGTGTTGCCACCTCCTTAATCTTCCCTCATTTTGGTGTGAGCGCAACCTGCCAATATCCCTTTAGTCTAACCAAAACCTTGTAAACAAGCACTCCTTTAGCCTAATTTAAAATATGTGTCCAAACACCCCTTAAGCCTAGCTTAAAACCTATATATAAACACCTCTTGTTTTAGCTTAAGTCTAAACCTATACACAAATATCTTAAGTTGACAAGTAACATACTTGGCATGAGTCCAACACACTTAAATCCTTATTACATTATTTTTTTTGGTCCATGTCACATGTCCTACATGTAGCAATCATACTTAGCAAGACTCTCATTCCACTTTTAAATTCCTAATCACTCATCCTTTCATTTTTTGACATGTCATTTCCACTTAGGCAAAGATCATGCCAAATTTGGTTCACTAACTCTCCATTTCTAAAACTACCTAGCCACCCCCATTTCAATCCACCAATCAGTCTCATTTTGGTTCAACACACTCCCCCATTCACCCCCTTTCTTTAGATGAAAGCCCACTAAAATCTTACAAATAGAAAATCACCCATCTTTCTATTCTCACGGTCAAAAACCTCAAAAGACCCCACTCCCTCACACCTTATCATTCTCTACCCTCTTCTTTCTCATGGCTAAACCTTCCTCTCTTTCTAATTCCAAGAAGGTTCCACACACTTGACAGTGGTGTTGTCCCAATTAGAGAAAGGAACCACCATATTTAATTTAATGCCAAGTTTTTTTTTTTCATATGGTTTGTCTTAATTGTCTATTTGAGTCATGTCATCATGCTAGCATTTCTATTTAATTTTAAAATTTGTTGGGCAACTTAGTGCAAAATCATGATAGGATTTTTCCATTTTATTTATATTTTTTTTTCTGGTAGGATATGTCTCATATGGATTATGCCATTTTCATATATTTATTTATTTATTTATTTATTCTCCTCTCCATCTTTTCATTCTCCACTCTAATGTCCTTCACCAAATCGGTTGAAGAGAAAATGATGGCTCTCTTTCTTCCTTCTCATGTAATGAATTATGCCAATTATTATTATTATTTATTTTATGATAATGATGCTCCAAACGGATTTGTGAGTCTAATTCCTCGAACGGATTCCATCTAGCTTGTTACTAGATTTTTGACAACTTTATGATTTTGAACAAATCCCACAATCTGTATTTTCATATGGTGCAAATTAATTTCCCATACATAGTGACTATGAAATGATCATTGTTAGATCACGATTAGGGGCATAATAACCAACTTCTTGGAGCCCTCCATAACATCATCATAATTAGACAGCCTACTCGATCCGAATTTCAAAACAATCATTAACATTATTCCTGGAGATTTGGAGATATTCAGCATCCATGATTGAAGATAATCAGAATTGCTTAATCATGACCATGTCCAGAACATAAGTTACATACTGGTTTTTGGGACCCGATTAAGCTCGGTGGAGGTCAATAACAATTAGACTCGATCACATATAAATCATTAGTCTCAATTTGCTGTTAAGATTCAGTTGGGTCATATGGATTTATGGTAATGTTCATCCCATCCATCTTTCGATTCTTGCTATCAATTTATTGTATAGAGTCTTCATTGCTACCAAATCTGATTAGGAGTTAATATGGTTTCTTGTTCTTCCATTCAGATTATGAACAATATCACCCCTTTTATTTCCACCCATCCCCAATAGATATCCAAATCTCTCTCATGTTCTCATCACCCTTCACTTGTCTTCCACCAATCCTTCATCTTCAATAGAGCAGTGTCGGGGTGCATTTTATAAAGAGAGTTTTGAGTCAAATAGTTGCATAGAAGTGGGAAATGAAGTGTACAAGAAAAGGGAAGCCATGTACCATATAGAATATACATAATTTTTGTCTAGTATATGTGTCTTGTTTTCCACCCACTAAACCATTGATGGTTATAGTAAGTGTGTAAAAAATATGACTGGACGAGTTATCTACTCATGAGCATTCAAGTTACTTCATAATGTTACCCTATTGTCCATTTTCTCTATAATCTCACCAAAATACAGATGTGCCTATGACTTCGGGTTAGAATAGTCACTATCTTGAGCAAGAAAGAATTTCATCATTATCCATTTGATATGTGATATGGCGTCCTAAGGAGCCCACTATGGCCAAATTGCATGTGTATCTCTTATGTTGGTTTGCTATGACATCTTCCCATAACCCTTGTAAACTTGTCAAAGTATCTTCAGGTACGTACCATGTTACATATTGACTTATTAGATTAATCCAAACCCAAGCCGTCTCTAAACTAACTTCTCCATACTCAATTAAACGAATCCTAATCAGGCCAATCTACCTTGTTAAACCAAATCAAGCTGAACTAAGTATACTTGCCCATAATCGACTCTACCCAAGTTAGACCAACTTGAACCGAGACATTTCGTCAAGTCAATTTCAGCCCAAAAGTGGTCCATTCTCTTGATTTATTCATTCTCTCATTCTCATTGAAATTTATATTTGTTTAAGCATTGTGTAATTCTATCATGTACATTTATTAATGCACCAAACCCCCTTTGACTTATTCGGTTACGAGGGTCGTGGCTTAAGGTACGCTCCCCACTCTTTTTATTTAGATAGCATGTTAAGTAGATGACTTGTTTATAAACTAAACTTAAAAATAATATGTTTTAATTACATTTAATACACCCACACTATTAGTTAGTAAGTTGAACCACATGCACGTGCATGACACCAACTTCCAAAAATGAAACTCACTTTGACACACACTATACATAGAATATAACCTTAAGTTTGAACCGGTTTAAGTAGGTAACCGTGTATGCAGGTGAATTGGGTGCCTAACACCTTCCCTGGTCCATAACTAAACCACCTATCCAGAAACTTTGAGTTGACCAGTTTGTTAGGAATTTGATATTTTTAAAATGAATTTTTAAATAAAAATAATTTATTTCCAAAATAGATGTCCAATCACATCTTAAAAATGCTAGTGGTGACTCCTTGTCATCGTGGGTTAGACCCATGATGAGTGGACCCCCTTTTTTAAGAGGTCCACCCATCATGCAAAAACCGAGGCCCACATCTCCAAAACTTAATGGAACTCTTCTAAACTTGAATTAAGCTCTTACCTTGCTAAATATTCGATCTAGTTGCGATCCCAACCCTTGGTTTATCCTTCTTGGAAGATTTGCTGGTTCGATTCAACCATACAAAGCAAATCTAAGCTTCTTCATAAATCCATATAACTTCAAGCAAATCTTCCTCATTCTTTTTAGCCATCTCTCCCTCTTTTTCATATATATTTTTTTATTCTTATGTTTCTAATAAGTCATCTTTAGGGTTTTATTTCGTTTGCATGTAGATCCCACAAGTTTGATTAGAAAAATCATGTTTCAGTAGAATCCCAAATTCTCACATTTCTAGTTTTGATCGATCAGACATATCTATGATTGATAAAAAAAATGTCAGAATTCATGTTTTGGGGCTTTTGGGATTTCAACTCAAGCCCATTCTCTTCCCTTCCTTCATTATGCAATCATAGGTCATATAGCAACACAAGAACTACAATTTACACCCATGTTGGCATTCACCTAATAATTTATTAATGGCAAAGGATCAGCTCAAGCAAGGTTTCCACAATCATGCTTGAGCTGCCACGTAGAACAAAAAAAGAAAGATAGCAAACCCAAGGTAAAGCTTGGGTTTTTGCTTGCCTTTTTTTGCTACGTGATAGCTCGAGCAAGATGTTTATAATGCTTAAGTAAAGTTTGCTTGAGCTGATCTTTTGCCGTTATTAATTTAATATATTTATGAAACTCAAAAGAAAAATGTGGGTACACGATCTATGAGTATATATATATATATATATATATATATATATATATATATATAAAGCAACCACTTTTATCTTGGTCTTTGCCATAAGCTAAATTTAGATCCTTTGCATCAACTAAGGCAGAGTTAACATGGTTACGAATGCTTCTCAATGAGCTTAAAGTTCCTTTATCAACTACTCCAGTGATATGGTGTGATAATATATCAGCTATTGCATTTGCATTTAATCTGATGTTTCATGCTAGGACTAAACACTTCAAGTTGGATTACCACTTTATACGAGAAAAAGTGGTGCAGTAGCAAATCAAAGTTCATCATGTGCCCACTCTTAAGCAAACAATGGATATTTTAACAAAATCACTTACTTCACAAAAAAAATTTGTACTTCTGGTCCAAGTTAATGATTTTACCTCCCATTACCTTGATGTTGGTCCCGCATGATGCAACGCTTCACATGTTGAGGGGAGAAAAATTAGGATAAGTATGGTCGTTAAACTCTTTGTAATCACCAATCTGGCCACCAAAACATGGTTGATAATCTGAAGAACCCATATGTTGTTTTATAGAAAATCTTGCAAACAAGAAAAAATATATATTGTAGACAAATAAGATTCTATTTATAGAATCCAAGAGTTTCCTTGAAACAGTGCAATTCTCCACCTCGTGTCAAAGAGGGGCATCTGTCAGCACCTAATTTTGGCTCAAGGACCAAAGGTTTCTTTTGATGGACAGCACTAACTCTCTAGAATTGACCTTAGGCATCCTAGGAAACCCTGGTGGTTAGACAACCTCCTATTTTTAGGTTATCCTCATACTTCTCCAATTTGGTACTCTAAACCCCTGATTTTTCTCTAAGATCTTTGTTAGACCCACCTTCCTCGTCTTCCTATCATTACTTCTAATCTCATACTTTTCTAAAGGGTTATCCCAAGTTCGGTCACATCTACATTGAAAATTATGATTTTATCCTTCATTAAAAGCAGACCACTGAATTTCATTTTACAAGCATTGAACAACCAATCAGATGTCACTGATGTGTTCAAAGCATTTCAAAACCCAGAAATAGAGTGTTTGATCAACAAATTCCATCGTAGTATGTTTCGACAAATCTCGGCCCTTAATGTAGAATCTTTCAAAATCTAATCAAAAGACACATAAGATGATTAATCTGACATCACAGATGTGCTCAGGATGTCCCAAAACCCTAGGATAGAGGGGTCCGATTGTCTAAATTTGATAAATCAAGTTTTAGTGAATATTGACCTTTGATTTAAAATCTTTTAAATTTTGAGTAAGATTCACATTGAATGGTCAATCAGGTAATGCAAATGGATTCAACATGCCTTAAAACCTTGGGATAATGGAAATGACGTTCAAAGTTTATTCCTAAGCCTTCCATCGCACCATATCAATTTGTGACCGTTCGATCAAATATTTTAAAGCCTTAGATAAAAAATCGGACCCGGATCCCACCATGATAATTAATTCCATCAATCTAGTCAGGATAAACAATTTCTCAAAATTTCCATGTTTAAACAACAAGATTTTGTATGGGGACACCATACTATAATGCATCGTGGTATGTCAAATCAAAATCCTACTTTCCTTGACATGTGTTGCCATTTCTTTAATCCTCATTCATTTTTTGTGTAAGCAAAACCCGCCTAACCAAAACCCTTTGACCAAGCACTCATTTAGCCTAACCTAAAACATGTGTCCAAATACCCCTTAAGCCTATCCTAAAACTTATACACAAACACCTCATATTTTAACTTATGTCCAAACCTATATACAAAGTTACAAACATCTTAAGTTGGCATATCACATACTTGCCATGAGTCCAACACACCTAAATCTACATCACATTACTCTTTTTAGTCCATACAACATGCCTTACACGTGTCAAGCACACTTAGACACACTCTCATTCTACTTTTGGATTTTTAATCACTTATCATTCCATTTTTAATTGATATGTCATTGCCACTTAAGCAAAAATGATGTTAATTTTGACTCACCAACTCCCCCTTCCTAAAACTACCTAGCCATCTCACTTCAATCCTCTAATCATTCCTCTTTTGGTTTAACACACTCCCCCATTCACTTTTCTTTCTTTACATGAAAGTCCACATGTGTCAAGCACATTTAGGCACAAACTCTCATTCTACTTTTGGATTCATAATCATTCATTCTTCCATTTTTAGTTGACATGTTGTTGACACTCAGGCAAAGATCATACTAATTTTGGTTCACCAACTCTCCCTTCCTAAAACTACCTAGCCACCTCATTCCAACTTTATAATCATTTATCTTTTAGTCCAACACATTTCCTCATTCTCTCTCCTTTCTTTAGGTGAGAGCCCACTAAAATCCTATAAATATGAGACTGCCCCTCTTTTTTAGGAAGGAAAATTCTCCAAGAAGCTCTTTCTTTTTCTCTCTCTCTCTCCTAGATATGTCATCATCTCTATTGATGTTTATTCAATTCCAGCATTAGGAAGAATCTGTGAAAACCTGTTGTCCAACTAAAGGAAGAATAATCATTCACAAGTGCAACATCTTAGGGGT
>JAOXJP010000008.1:13198830-13209516 GCA_025762735.1 Platanus orientalis | reverse complement strand
CCAAATAGTTGGGATAAGGCTGTTTGTTGTTGTTGTTGTTGTATATATATATATATATATATATATATATATATATATATATATAAAGAGACCACCTGATTAATTGGAAACAGTGTGCGAGCCCTAGGAGCTTGGTGGCCCTGGCATGGGACCTATAAAGGGGCATTGATTTTCTTGCTAAATGGCTTTGGAGATTTTCCAAGGAACCTTTAGCCTCTGTCATGCTGTGACTCTGTGATTAGAGCCAAATATGCTCTATCTCAAGATTCTCAACAGGTGGGCTTTTAATTAGCAAACATGGTTAACTTCTCTTGTTTGTTGAAAAACGTTAGTAGGATTTTTTCTCAATTTTCCTAGTTCATCAGGAACAAAGTGGGAAAGGGAGATAAGGTTAAATTTTGGAAAGATCTCTGGTGCAGTGATAGCACCTTGAAAGCTAGATTTGCTTGTTTGTAACTGTCTTTGTGCCGTGAGGCTTGATCTCTGAGTGAGTCTCTGTGTTCTCTTCTTGGATTTCTTGGGACCTTGGTTTTTTTAATGGGATTGAGATAGTTGGAAATCGAGGAAGTTGCTTGCCTCATTGATCTTCTCCAGGAGGCCTTTCTTTCTTGGGAAGATCTGGATGAAAGAATATGGCTTCCTGAGTCTAGTGGTGTCTTTTCCTCAGAATCCTTAACAATAGCTCTTTTCTTTGAAATGTTCGTTGGAAAGCCTAGGCACCCCCAATATAAGTTTTTTTTTTTAACTATCAATATGAACATAAGGTGTTCAGTTGGAGTAAAACGAATATGTGCCATGCTCTAGAAGAGTTGGATAAAATGTCTTTTACCTCAGGTATGCTGAATTTGTTTGGTTAATGGAGAATCGATAACTTGCTAGTCTATACTCTGTAGCCTAAGCTGGGTGTGGGTATTCTGAATGATGTTATCATTCTCTTGTGGAGCTGGTAGCTTGCTTTAGTAAGAGAGGCAAGGCTCTTGTGGTGGGGTTGTGGAGCATTTGGGAGGAGCGGAATAACAGGATATTTCGGGAAAAAAGGCGAAAAGCCGATCCAGCCAGGAGGTTATTGACATAATCATCATTATATTTGTTCCTTGGGCTTTATCCGAGGACCTGTTCAGGGGCATTAATACATAGTGCATGGTTGGTCAGAGACCATCACCCCTTAACAGTGGTCATCCCTAGACCATGGCTTCCCCTCACTGAGAATTCCATTAAACTTAACTTATTGACTAATTGTATCTTGTGGCTCTTGTTGGCCCCCTTCTTTTGTATCTTCTTTGTCCTTCTTCAATAAATTTTGTTAATTGACAAGAGAAAACAGTCTATTTTTGGTCAGTCATTGTACCTGATGATAGCATTCACTGATTATTATTGTCTTTTCTTGTGTGTGCCATTCTTTTAAGTAGTGTTAGTATTATGGTAGCCTTAGCTTGAAGCCGTAATAGGACAATAAATTGCACATAGAGACTAACTGAATGCTAATCCCTTGCTATGATAATGTCAGCATGTCATTTGGGGTTATTAATAGGAATTAGTCACGGAGGCGAACAAATTCTGGAATGGCAATGGAATGATTGGAGAGTGCCCATTGTAAGGTCACGCATATTTTAGTTCAACAAGCAACAGGGAAGCTTGTTTGTGGGTAGTACTGGCTTACAGTTCTTCTCTATTTTTGATAATATACTCATATCATAACTGATTAATCTTTGTTCTAAGATCTGGTGAAACCCTGGAGTACTGTTAATTTCAGCATTAATTTAACTTGTTTGGTACAGATACTATGTTGCTGCATTGTCTAATTCAAATCGATTTTAGCTATGTGATTTTCTATTCGTACTGAAACTTTAAGAGGTTCAAGCACAATGTTGTGAGAAGTTTAATTGGTAGTTCTTCTTGAAGATCTGGTGAAACCCTTGAGTGCTGATAGTATTGTTACTGGAAGCGGTATATCGTAGATTAATTTGGCTTGTCAGTAAAGATATCATGTTGCTACATCAGTTCCTTGACTTTAATTTTTGCTTTGCAACTCTATTCCTACTGAAGCTTGTCGGTGTTCAAGTTAGAAGTTTGCTTAGTATTTCTTCTTCTTGAAATTGAATTTTGATTAAAAATGTTTCATGTTATGAAGATGCAATTTGATCTTAATCATTTTTAAATGATTTTATTTGTTTATGTTTTCTCTTCCCAGGAGCACTGGTGGAAAATGGAATATTTAATTCTTCTAAAAGCAAGTTTGATGATAAAATAGAGGCAGCTTCTGCTAAAATGTATTTCCATTACTATGGACAGCTGCTGCATCAACAAAATATGCTACAGGATTATGTGAGAACAGGTTATATTACTAAACTGTGATTTGTTGCTCCCTTACAGGCTTGTATCATCTCAATCATCTTTTTTTCTAACGAGCTGGCACTTGAATTTCCTATCTTAAAGGATTAATCTCCCATCTTGTTTCGCTGCTCAAAGATATCTCTCTTTTTTTTAAGATTGAATTGATGTGCTTGTAGCCTTGTACAATAAAGATTGGAACCCAAGCTGTCTTTAAATTTATGGTTAGCGTGTATGGATGATGTAGCTAACCTGTCATCGACATAACAAATATTGTTCTGGCTTCAGGAACCTATTATGCTGCAGTTATTGAGAACCGTGCAGACTTTCTTGGTCGTGTGGTGGTGGATGTAGGTGCTGGTAGTGGTATTCTGTCATTATTTGCTGCTCAGGTACACTTGGCAATTTAACCAACAATTCTATGGTATTGATACCCTGTGCATTGATGCATACTTTTTCTCCATTTTTATGCAAGTATACACTCTGTTGTGAAATGGTGAAAATTGTTGTGTTTTTGCTGGATAAATGTTCAAAATTATTTTAGTTATATATATATTTTCTCTCTTTTTTTTTTTTTTTTTTTTTTGATTTTTCTCATTAGGCTGGTGCAAAACATGTTTATGCTGTGGAAGCATCTGAAATGGCAGAATATGCACGCAGACTTATTGCCGGGAATCCATCCTTAGGACAGCGGATTACGGTGGGATTTTTTTTATCAGCATCAAAGGTTAACCTTAAGAGCTATGTGCTAATATCTTCTTTGGACCTCATTTTCTTGGGGGCATATTGTTATCTACATTACAGGTGGTCAAAGGTAAAGTTGAGGAAGTTGAGCTGCCTGAGAAAGCAGATATTCTGATCTCTGAGCCAATGGGTAAGTTTATTGCCTTATGCTTTGCTTGTTATTGTTGTGAGAAGAAACTTCTTCTTTGAGGGTATGAGACATGACCATCTATGTTGTGCACATTTGTCTTATTATCAGTGCCATTTGTGTTGGGACCTCTATTCTGTCACTTCTTGTTAATTGCAATTGTTAAATTTTAGCAAGTGAAGCTGCAACATTATGAGGAACATGAAATTTGATATAGAAGCTTCTAGAATATGATCGAAGACTGGCAATTTTTTCCTTTTGGCTGAACATTGGACGTTGAAATGAGGCTTTGAGAAGGTAGATGGGGCAGTTAATGCAATTGATAGGTAAGAGAGCGTGTAATTCTGAACTCTCTCTCTTTTTCTTGGAGGAGCTCGTTCAGGTGAGGGCTGAGAGTTGCTCCTCCCCCCTCTCCCTCCCTTAATCTTCTTGTTAATCCTTTCGTGATCACAACTACCCACTCTATTGAAGCAGATCTCCGTTTACTCTCTCTTTATCAAAGAAGCAACGTCAAAGCGTATGTAAGTCCAGCGTGACTGGTTTACAATGTCGAAGCAGACTATTATAATCGAGCGAAAATCTTTTGAGTTTAGTGATGAGTACGACCAAAACAATTGGTTTCTGCGTATAACGGAGAGGCATAAAGGTTTTTCTTCCTTCATTAGATTCAGTTGGAATTTGGTGAGCTGGTTTTGCGAGGTAGTGGACAGCGCTTGCCGGGAATCGGACCCCTTGGCCATTATCAGGTCCAAGGATGATGGTAGGCATGTGTTATTCATAAAAGGGAGGGTTAATGCTCAGGGGCCTTTTCTGATGATTTCGGAAATTTTAAGATCGGGGTTGGAACACTCGGTGTTCATTCCGGCCGGGAAGGTGGCATTTGGTTAGGCGAATGTCACGTATGTGCTTCGTCGCTCTTTTTGCAATGCTGCTCCTAATAATTTGTTTGACCTTGTTTTGTCCTCTTTTCTACCTTTGTTGACGAGTCATCTGGTAGGAGGTCGATCGAAGGAGGTTAGGGTGGTTCCGGTGCTTGGGAACCAGGCTCAAGTTTTTGGGACAAAGAGTTTGGGTAGTGATAGGGATGAAGAGGTGTGGTCCAGAGTGGACGTGTGTTGCCGATGTAAGTCTTTGTTTGTTTGGAAGGAAATCTCGATGGGTGCTGATCTTTGGTTGGGCTCGGGGTCCCCTTTGTCTTGGATTCCGGTCGACTCAAATAGGACGGTGTTTATTTGTGCATCGGTTGATGAGGCTATTTGCCTTTGTAACTGGGGTGGTAGGGCATTGCGGAGTTGTGTGGATTTTGAATTTCTGGACTGGGATCCATGGTTGTTCGGTATTCAGAAGGATGTTCTTGTCAAGAGTAGATGGATACGGTTATGGGGTTTGCCTATTAATCTGTGGAAGGTGGGTTTGTTCCAAAAGCTTGGTGATTTCTGTGGAGGTTGAGGTCAGTGGACCGGTGAACCTTAGCTTGTGAGGAGCATAGGTGGGCGAGGATTGAACTGGTGGAAGGGGACTTGCTTAGTGTTCCTCGACTCATTCAAGTGGTTCATCATGGAAACTGTTATCCGGTTGTTTTCACCATCGATGGTGAGGTTTCGGTAGCGAAAGCTCCTTCACAGTGCTTGTCTGATGTGGGTCCTGTTTGCCAGAGTTTGGGGTTTGAGGAGTTGGAAGTGGTTGGTGTTGGTCAACAGGTGCCGAATGGGCTGTTTCTGGTTGGGGGTTGTTTGCAGGGGTCGGCGAGTGGCTTGTGTTGTTCGAGGAGGGTGGAAAGTTCCAATGCCCATGAGGGGTCTGTCCAGCCTGTTCCATTTGCTTAGCTGGCGTGCGGAGAGGATGGTCCGTCTGACGTGCTACCTTGTTATGGAAGCAACGATTTGAACAGGTTGTCGTCTAGCAGAGACGGTGCTCTTAAAAAGCGGTGTGATATGGTGGGTGGTAACTGTTGGCAACATGTTGGTCAGGCTTCCCATTTGGTGGATAATGTGGGGCCAAGGTGTGAGCTAACTCATTCCAATTGGATGATGAGAGGGGATTCTGTGGGTTCAGATGGTCTTTTAGCTAATCGATTTGGGGTCCTTGAAAGGCTTGGGGAGTCTGTTGAGTTATCAAATCAAGGGTCCCTCAATGTTTGGCTAGAGATGGGTGTGAAGCTTCCTGTGGGGTCTACCATGGGCTTTAATTTGGGTGTGCCTTGTCATTGGAGGCCTGTTGGTGGGGTTTCCCGTATTTGGCCCAATCTATCTTTGTTGAAGGGACAAGTCCAATCCACTTTTAAGGATCTGTTACACCAAGAATTCGTGGGCCTTGAAACCGACTGGAGATTGGCGAGTGGGGTTAGGGTTATCCATCTCAAAATCCCGGTCGAAATATGGACCAGAGGTGGATGCGGATGGCTGCTCGAACTATTAATCCTGCTGTGTCTTCAGTGTTTTCTTTGCAGGGATGCTCTCCAGCCCATGGTGAGGAGGACCTCCATTGTGATTCCAATTTGAAGTCGTCCTCGTCGTGGTGTTCAAGTGTGCCAAATTCTCTCGAGGTGGTTGAAGTCTCGAGTTCCATTGTTGGAGTTGAGGTGTGGGAGGTTGTTGCGAATTAGTTGCAGTCGGAACTTGAAGAGGTGCATCCTCTTTCTTAGAGTTCGACTGGAGGGGTGTCGGTGAGGAGAGTCTCTTGTCCAAATCTTATTGATTTTTTCCTCTTTTGAGCGTGGGGCTGATTCGAGGTGGAGGTGTTGGTCCGACGATCTGGTAGCGATGGGGGCTGATTTCTTGATGGATGAGGTTAATTTGGTCAGTTCTGTTGGTCAGGGTAGATCTCAGTCGTTCGGGAGGTAGATGGCCGCAATCTTCTTGTGGTTTGGATTCAGTAGGCCCTATGGTCCCCCTTAGCCCTTCGGTTGGGGGTCGTTATCTGTTGGTTTGTGATCCCCCCTTGTCTAATTATCGCCATGCTGGAGATGCTTCCTTATGGGTGGGGATGGGGGGACAGTGAGTTAGCTATTATCGACAATGAGGGCGAGGTTACTCCAATCCGAGTTGTTGAAGACGAAACTTGTTTGCTTTTGAAAGGGGTTGAGGATCACTATGAAGAATTTTTATCGGAATGGGTGGTGACTAAATTGCGGGAGTTTGGTCCGTTTGTGGGGTTATCCTATGAGGGTTGTGAAAAAGAAACCTTAGAATTGTTTAGATTGATAGAGCTTAATAGTAGAAAAGGGGTTACTAGGGGGGAGTTGATGTCCGTGATGAACAAAAGGTTAAAAAATGAGTTGAAGAAATTGGAGAGTAGTGTTAATTACGATAGGAAAGTCGTTATGGTGAGTAGGGAGGGGACGAGGAAAGGTAAGGGTATTGTGATTGTGTGACTTATGGATCTTAAACTCTTGTCTTGGAATGTTCGTGGGATGGGTAATAAAGATAAAAGGATGAGAATTAATCAAGTTATTCGTGGTGTTAAGCCGGATATCTTATGTATTCAAGTGTCGAAGCTTCAGATTATGTCTGATCTTATGGTCGAGGAGGTGTGGGGGGTTAGGACCTTTGCCTACTTAACCCTTTCGGCCTTGGGGGGTTTGGGGGGGGGGATTCTTCTTATCTGGGATGATAGCAAGGTGGAGGTTCAGGAGCATGAAATTGGGGCGTATTCAGTGTCTATAAGTGGTAAGTCGAGGTGGTGTGTGGAGGAGTGGGTGTTTGTTGGGGTGTATAGCCCCAGTAGGAGGAGGGAGGTTGATGAGTTTCTGGTTGAGTTGGATGATCTTAAGGGCCGTTGGGATTTGCCTTGATGCATTGGAGGAGACTTTAACTTAGTTAGATTCCCTAGGGAGCGAAAAGAGGTTGGGCGGTGGGATTCTAGTATGGATAAGTTTGGTGAGTTTATTGAGAGGTGGAACTTGATTGATGGCCCTCTCAAAGGTGCTAGATTCATGTGGTCAAACTTTCAGGATCGTGTTGTCTTGAGTAGGCTTGATTGTTTTCTATTCTGTGTTGAATGGGATGACCTCTTTCCGGCTCGTTTCCAGAGGGCCTTACACAAATATTTTGGATCACTCTCCTATTGTTCTGGATTTTATCAGGCCTATTGGGGGTCTTCGCCCTTTCAAATTTGAGGAGATGTAGTTGTTGGAGTTGGATTTGATGGAGGTGGTGGCCGATGAGTTTAATTGTGTGGATTATTCGGGGGATCCAAGCAAAATTTTTGTGCTTAAATTGAAAGCTCTTAAGCATCGCCTCATTGGTTGGAATAGGTATTCGGGGGGCTCTTTGAAGGCTAGTTTGGAGGCTTGTAGTAAGAGGAGGGTTAATGAGTTGGATCTTTTGGAAGAAGAGAGAGGGTTGAATAGTTTGGAAAATGAGGAGCGTTTGACGACTAGAAAGGGGTATCTGTTGTTAGCCATTAAGGAGGAGACTTATTGGAGGCAATGCTCCAAGGTTAAGTGGCTCAAGGAAGGTGATAATACTATTAAAATTTTTCATAAAATGGCTTTTTGTCACAAAAATTCCAACACTAATTTTGGTTTGTTGATTGACGGGGTTTGGTATGAAGATCAAAGGAGAATTCAGGGTGAAGTGGAAGAGTATTATACAAAGTTATATTCCGAAGATCATTTTAATAGGCCGTTATTGGGCGGTATGGAGTTTGATCGGATTTCGGTTATTGAGAAAAATTTATTGGAAAGGAGATTTTTGGAGGAGGAAATTTGGGAGGTGGTGTCTAGTATGAAAGGGGATAAGGCGCCTGGTCCGGACAGGTTTACTATTTCATTTTTTCAAAAATGTTGGGATGTCATCAAAGGGGACTTGTTGAAAGTGTTTGATGAGTTTTATTATTCGGAAGAGTTTTATGACCATTTGAATAATACTTTAATTACTTTGATTCCTAAGAAGCATAATGCTTTGAACTTGAAGGATTATCGCCCCATCAGTCTTCTTAGTAGTGTGTATAAGATCATTTTGAAGGTTTTGACCTCAAGACTGAAATTAGTTATGAATGACATTATTGCTCAGCCTTATAGTGTATTTATTCAAGGAAGGGAAATTCTAGATAGTGTCTTCATTGCTATTGAGTGCATTGAGGATAGAAAGGTGGCGGGGAGAAATGAGCTTATTTGCAAATTGGATTTGGAAAAGGCTTATGATCATGTTAATTGGAACTTCTTGGATTATGTGTTAGAGATGATGGGTTTTAGGGCCAAGTGGAGAAGCTGGATCTTTTATTGCACAAGATCGGCTAAATTTTCAATTATTGTGAATGGTTCCCTGGCCAGTTTTTTCAATAGTTCGAGGGGTCTGAGGCAGGGTTACCCCCCTCTCCCCTCTCTTGTTGTTGTTAGTGTACAAGGTTCTTAGTAAGATGATCAGGAAAAGCTGATGGGGAGTTTATTTGTGGTCTTAAAGTGGGCCATGGAGAGTGTAGGGTGTTTCATTTGTAGTTTGCTGACATTACTATGATCTTTTGCGATGCAGATGTGAGACAGTTAGGTTTTTTGAGATGTCTGCTCCGTTGTTTTGAAGTAGTGTCAGGTCTTAATATTAACCTGGCTAAAAGTGAGTTGTTTGGTATTGGAGATGTTCCAGATATTGGAAATTTGGCTTGGATTTTGGGGTGCAAGATTGGCATTTTACCTTCTGCTTATCTTGGGTTGTCATTGGGGGCAGGATTCAAATCGAAGAGGGTTTGGGAGTCCATTATTGCGAGGATTGCCTTACGCCTCGAGTCCTGGAAAGCCTCTCTTCTCTCCGAAGGGGGTAGGTTAACTTTGTTAAAGTCTACTCTTGCTTTTATCCTTAATTATTTCTTTTCGCTTTTTACCATCCCTGCATCGGTGGCTACTAGAATTGAATCTAATTTTTGAAATTTCTTTTGGAATGATTCTAGTAGTCATCATCATTATCATTTAGTTGATTGGAATATTATTTGTAAGCCTATCCGTGTTGGGGGTTTGGTGTGAGATCAATAAGAAGCCATAATAGGGCCTTGGTGGCTAAATGACTTTGGAGATTTGGGGTGGAGAGAGAGATAGTTTGTGGTGTAAAGTGGTGGTAGCTAGATTTGGGTTGATTTCGGAGTAAGAGAGTAGATGGTTAAGGAGAGACATGGTTGTGGGATTTGGAAGTCCATCCAAAAGGTGAGAGATGATTTTTGGAAGTACATTTGTTTCAATCTAGGTTCTGGTAGTGACATTAGATTTTGGGAGGATAAGTCAGTAAGAGAGGTGTAGCTTAAGGAGTCCTTTAGGATCCTCTAGTCTCTAGCCATCAAGCCGTTAGATAGGGTGGTGGATTCTTATGATGGGGTAAGTAACATTTGGGTGCCTAGGTTGCACAAAAACTTAAATAATTGGGAGATTGGGAAGGTGACGAGGCTGTTTAGGCTACTTGAAGGCATTGGGCCGATTCCTTCCTAGTGGGTGGGAGTGGGCCCTATGAAAAAGAAGGAAGTATACTCCTAAATCCCTTTATTCTGAGTTGGTTATTGATAGGTCTATCTTGTTTCTCTTTAAAGGCATTTGGATCCTGAGCATCCCTTCAAAAGTGTCATTCTTCATGTGGAATGTATACTTGGATAAAATTCTCACCTTGGATCACTTACAAAGTAGAGGTTGGAACTTGGCAAACAGATGTATCCTTTGTTTGAAAGAGGAGGAATTACTAGATCACTTGTTTATGCATTGTGACATGGCGACGTTGGTTTGTGGCTTCTTTCTTTCTTAAGATTCATTGGTCTTTTCCCTGCCATTTTTGTGGGTTGATCTTGGGATGGTGTTCTTGGGACTTGGAGGTATTGCCTTCTATCGTTTGGGAGACCTTCCTGGGGGTCATTTGTTGGGGGTTTGTGGAAAGAAAAGAATCAAAGAACCTTTGATAATAAGGTTAGGAGCAAGGAGGAATTACTTATGTCTATCTATCGGGCTCTCTTTGATTGGTGTTCGATTCTAACGGATTTTGTTGATGGTGATTGAGATTATTTTTGGTGGGAGGATTTGTAATTTTTCCCGTTCTTTCTTTGTTGGGTTTTCTTGTGTTTTTTTGTGGGTTTTTTTTTCTTGTTTCACCTTCTGGGTGAAGCCTTGTTTTTTGGGCTACTTCTTGTGCTGCTTGTTTTTTTTTCTTTGCAATAAAGTTCATCTTGTAAAAAAAATCCTTTACGTGGCTGATGCATTTTGAATGCTTTAAGGTAGGAGGTAGGGTTTAGATCACTCTTAAAGGTTTTATTACATTATACTGAAAGAGGGAGTGACCTCAATTTCTTTGAGTTTTGAAGGTAGGGTTGTAGTGATGAATCAAATTTAACTTCTAAGCATTGAAGGACAAGTTCCAAGCCACTAACAAAGGTTTTGAGGAAGATGCTATTGAAGTTTACACAGTTGTCTGGGTATCCGGGTTTAGAATTTAGAGACAATCCAGGGATTTGAGGTTGGAAAAGCCTATTAGGCATTGAAGTCACAAGGTCTAAAATTTTATATAAGAGGTTTA
>JAOXJP010000008.1:13158618-13170851 GCA_025762735.1 Platanus orientalis | reverse complement strand
GCTTGTTTCTCTTTTTCTGTTTTGATTTAATCTGTGTCTCTCTCTCTCTCTCTCTCTCTCTCTCTCTCTCTCCTTTCTGCATGTAATCATTTGATGCCAGCCTTAAGCTGTCCTTGGCATGCGATCTCAAGAACAAGATCATAATTTTCTAGGTCTCAGATAATTCTGACAAGTGCAATATGAGATTGCAGGCTGTAGCCCATTCTTAGATTCTTATGTTGAGAAGAAGCGGTGTTAATTAACTAATATACCATACTGAAATAAAAGAGTAATTTGGTTATTTTTTCATATACACATAAAATAACTTCTTTGCCCTCCCTCTCTTCTTTTAATCAAGCCTTCTCATGGTAACCAAATGACCAGCGCAATCTAACAGGTTGATCTCAAGATTGCAACCCTCTGATCTGATCCGTAGATCACAATTTCAAGACCATGAAATCTTATGCCAAATCCAGCCTTAAAGTTGTCAGGGCGTAGTGATCTCCAGTCTGATACTACCCATGTGCATGTGTAATGGTAAGTCAAATCATCATCTCAAGGGAAATTATGCTTTACCCAACTATTGGCTGTAGAGTCTAAATTTTTGCTAAAACTGTTGCATGCACCCAATTTCTGGCCGCATGCTTGAAAACCATATATATTAATTTGTTGTATAGGTCCTATAGTGGCTTAATGCCATGAGGCCATGCCATTTGTGGAGCATTTTGTGACTTCGCTTTAGCATTGAACAAAGGAAAACCTCCCCTTCTCACTGTACTCTCCCACCCTCGAAAAAAAAAGGGGACAAAGATTTTTGTGCCAAGTTGTTGGTGCAAATGGGAATCTGCCAATGTATAAAGTGATTTTAGTAATTTGATGTCTAGTCACCTATACTTCTTGGGAATATTTTGTGTTTATGGTTTGTGCCCACTGCTCAATGGTTGGGTGTAGCAAAGAAAACTATCAAAAATTTTGCTTTGTTCTTGACCATTGGTGCAATTTTTTTTTGGTTGAGAGAGAGAGAGAGATTAAAGGGCATTAAAAAGCAAAGCTACAGGGGATCACAGGGCAGGTGATACCGAAAGAAAGAAAAAAATGACAAAAAGGAAAAAAAACAGTTTGAAAAGTACAACAGCAAAAACAAAAATTACATATTCACACACCACATAGTTTACCACTTAATCTCATCAAACTCTACCCACGCAGGAACCCAGTCAAAGAGAAGCTTGTATATAAACAACACCAGCTCCTCATGACTCCTACACTTGTCCTCAAAAATCCGTTTATTGCTTTCTTTCCACAACCCCCAACAAATGACCCCTAGCATATCAAATGGAAGAGAGAAATCTCTCAAGATCTCTAATTCACCAACCTTTGACCAACTCATTAAAATACTTTGGAAAAATCTAGGAGATTTGGAGATGAGAAATAAAAATTTCCCACACCTTGATAGCCCTTGGACAATGCATAGAAAGACGGTTTACCAGTTCTTCCCCCAAGAAAAGATTAATGTGAATAGTGTAACAGTCTGTTTAGAGGTAAAAGTCCCAACTTCACCGGGGAAGTGTGGGAAAGTGTACAGTTTTCCCACAAATTTGCTTGTCTATTACACGTTAAAAGGTGGGAAAATAACTTAGCAAAACTGTCTTGGGAAACAAAACTTTCCTACCTTTTGACAACACCCTTATAAACTATTTTACTGCCTTTTGCTACCAAATCAAAGTAAAGTGAAAGGTAACTTTTCATAATTTGTTGCCTTTTGCTGTTGCAATCAGACATGAATTGGCGCAAAAAATTATGACTTTTTCATACTTTACTTTGTCACCTATTCTAGTGTGGACATCAATGCCAAAGCCCATGTGGGGCTCACATGTGCAGCCTAGGTGGGAGCCCACACGTGTGCAGCATGGATGACAACACTTGGACATCCCTTGGTTGTTTTAGTGGAGCTATTGGAGTCTTTAGAGTTGGTTTTTTATATTTTTCTTTATTATTTTCCTGTTATTAGAGTCATAGCATGTGTCATATTAATTATTGTTTTGGGGTGTTTTTTAGGAGTCTGTGTATTTATGAGTAGGCATAAGGAGGATTATGTATTGTTTTGAATTAATGATCGATTGAATGTATTGAGATTGAGAGGCACACGGTTTCTGCTCTTCTTCCCCTTCCAGATTGGAAACCTAGGTGAGAAATCTAGTGTCTTGGGAAAACCCCTTGGTGAGAAGCCTTGGGTCATGTTCTACCTTGGTGAGAAGCCAAGATCCTATGATTCCATTGGTGAAAAATCTTGTAAACCTAGGCATTATCTATCCTATTCTCTCTTTTCTTCTCTGTTCTTGTGGTGTTTGGTGATTTAAAAAGGCTTGAAATTATTTTCTATAATTCCAAATTGAAAACTCTAAATCCCCAAAATCCTTGCTATTTTTCTTCTTTTCCCAGAATTTTTATGTTTCTTATTTACTATTCTTTGCTGTTTCAATAAAGCACTCGTGGGCAAAATTTTATGGGTTAAATTCACCAGAAGTCTCTGGTTTTCTGTTGTTGCCTCCATGTCATTGTCCATGGATTATATTCATAATACGTGGCCTATTTGTATGTAGTGCTACATAAAAACTCTTCCCAACCTAATTAATTATTCCTTCATAGTTTGATTGAGATATCTTAAGTTCCATATTGGAATGTACAGCCGCCCCTGATTCAGGGGGTTGCACAGGATAGCCAGTTTATCAAACTCCTGACCAATACATCAATAGTTGGTATTGAACATGTATTTTCTATTGGTATTCATAATTAAAGAAGTTGACGAATTCACTTTCAATTCAGCAGTTGTTACTCTTTAGGGCTACTGAATCAGATAGTCAGGTTACACTGAGCTTACAAAATCCATGTATTCTATTAAGATTTTACATTACTATGTGATTACCCCTATTTAACTGTGAGACTGAATTATGTCATAGAAGGGAGACAACAACAACAATAATTGTATAATGTAACTTTAAATTGAATAGTTGTTCACTTTATTTAATATTTAAGAAATGTCTTGTAGAAATATGTCAACTCATAGCCTACGCTTTTAATGATTTAGTTAATTCCCTGTCAAGAGATTCCAACCTTGTGTGAGTACCGGGAACTCTTCCAAGTTATATTGTACTTTGTCTTGCATTTGCTCATAGCATCTTTCCAAAGAAGTAGCTGTTTCCATTATGGTTTGTTTTTTTGGGAATGATCACCTTTATCACATTCATGTGCATTTCATAGGTAACAGTATTTATCAATGATTGATGATTTGCTTCTCACTGCGGATGATACCCAACAAATATCAAGAGTAACATTATATGATGCCATATCATCTAGGATTGGTTGTCAACTTTGTAAGTTTAAAAAAAATTCAAGTCAACTATTTAGCTCTTGAACAGTCACTTCATGTCCAATATTACTCTTTTCAAAATGCAGAAGTGCAAATGAGATTTTTCAGCAAGTTGACTGGGAAGCATTTGGCATGGGAAGTTACATACTAACCGAAGATCATTCCTCTTTGAGACTGGCAATCCATTCCTCTTTGAGACCGGCAATCCAGACTCAACCAGAGCAATATTGACTTCACTTCTTCAGATAGATACTTTAGGTTTTTCTCTTACGAAGGTGGGATTGTGTCAAGGATTAGTGGTTATATGGACCCTACCGAGCAAATGGGGTTTGCAGCTAGAGGTTTATTCAAGAACAGTAGAATACGGAAGGAAAGTTCTATCAGTGCTCAGGAAATTGATCCCTTGAAGATGTGGAAACTGTTCGAAGAAGCTTACAGATTCCTAAAATGGAATTGCAGCTAACTTCAGCTGATCAGATCCCATGGAATTCTGGGCAAGATTAGCTATTACAGATTAAGTTGCAAACTTTTGTTACTTGGTCAGAGCAAAGTAGATTATAACTCATTTAAGGAAGCATCAAATAACTAGAAAATAAAAAATTAAAAAAGTTACTCGGGAAGCTTATTGTTTAAAAGTGGTTTTGAGGAGCTCAAAATTGTGGATCCTACAATTTATGGTGTGTGAAATTGTTGGTTTGATCAAACCAAAGGGTGCATTGCTTACCAAACACCATCTGGTCTGATACAAACATGAATATTGTGAATATTAAATTTCTTAGAAGAGCTTGGTGATATTTAATCATTTCATTTATGGTAGCAGGATTACTAACTTGGTGATATGTCTAATCCTGCAATTTACTAACTTGGTGCATGGACATAAAACGATGGTTGTCTCCCTTTTAACTGAATATCTTATGTTGTGAATAAGTCGTTGGAGAAGGGTAAGTATACGCCCTATCCCCTGAAGCAGAGGACCCCTTTGAATGACGGGAAAAGTGCAGAAGGCAGTTCCATATGGATGGAGGATGCACATAGGTAGGGCTGAGCATGGGCTCGGGTCAGCCTGAAATTTGACCCTAAAAGCCTGGCCCGATAAGGGCCGGGGCCTGGGTTGAAGGCCCAAACCTTTATTAGGGTCGGGTTTGGGCTTATCTCAGCCTGGCCCAAAGCCTGAATATATATGTGTGTGTGTGTGTGTGAAGAAAATGTTCTTAGGTGAAAAAGTGTATGTAGTGTATATGGTGAATTGTGTGTGTGTGTGTGTGTGAAAAAGTGTATGTAGTGTATATGGTGAATTATATAAGCTGACACGTGATGTGTTAAGGGTTAAAAACATCCAAAAAGAGGATGAGATGAAAAGTAGGTATCAAAAAAGAGAGAACAAATTCAAAAACACATCATCCATAAATACATGTAAGACATTAACAAACTTGAATCAATATTTTAGTTGGTTAAAGACTTTATTATAAAGTAGGTCATGCATTCAAATTTCATCAAATTATTTGTTGTTTGAAAATTTTATGAGGCATGGGTTGGCCCGAAACCGGATGAAATAACTAGGGTCGGACTTGGGTTTAAAGTTTCTAAAAATGTTCAGGCTCGGACCTGACCCATGCCCAAAATTATTATATAGTACTGGGCTTACCCCGGCCCGAGCCTGGCCCATGCACACCCCTACACATAGGGCCTTGGGCTTTAGACTTGACAGTGGAAGTTAAAATTTGAAGATATGGTGCATTTTGAAATCAGCTTGGCTCATTTTCAGTGGAGAAATAGAAGATTTGAAATGGACAACAATTGGAACATTTACTAAGCTGAATCAAGAAACGTTGAATGATTTCACTTCATTTTAGATTTGCATAGCAGTTGATATTAGGCCATGTTTGGTAGCCACCAATAATGAAATCATTTAATTTCAAATTCCCAATGCATTTGAAGCCATAATGTGATGGTTGAAAATGAACTCATTCATATTCATATTGATTTTCCTTCACCATCAAAATATGAAGGATAACATATATCATTTCATTTTATAAAAAATCTAAGATGACTTTATTTCTAATTTTAGTTAACAAATCAGTAAAAATCTGAATGAGCTCATTTTGAACCGTCACCTTATGGCTACAAATGAGTTGGGAATTTGAAGTGAGGCCATTTTTGGGCGATGACAGATATGTTAAGCAAAAAAAGAAATGAGGCCATTCTAGGATTTCATGGAACCCATTATGGATGATGACCTTGTGTGTTTAAAAGCTATGGAAAACCAAAATGTGCTGATTTCATTCTATGCCTTGTCAGGGACACCATCCTTAACACCTTTTGATGCGTTGAACTCTCATTGATAATACAGATGTCCTTGTCCATTCCACCTGGATTTTATAGGTTGGCTCCCTAAGCTCGGTTGTTCCTATTTGATGAAAGAGTCTTAAATCATTTTTGGCCCTATTGACCCACCCAACAGGCCAACAGGTATACCCACTGGTTGAATGGTCTAGATCAATGAATTTGGGAGCTCCAATTATAGGGTTGAGGTCCATCAAGGATTAGCCATTTATGCATATGATAGTGATCATCACCTGGCTGGGAAAATAAAGGAAAAGAAAATAATTTAAATAAAGAAAAAGAGTTAATTGCAATAACCAACTCAAGAAAATGACAACCATAATCATGTCAATTTCCCACTTCAACAGACTTCCGGCAAAATAAAAAGGAAGAAAAATTATAAAAAGATAGATTTATGAACTTAATGTGTATAATATCACCTAAATCTAAATCTGGGTTGTGCAAAAAATTGGAAACTGAATCAGAAATTATCAAATGGGAGGCACATTTTTCTGGCACAGTCGGTCCACTAGTTCATCCTCCTAATGAGCTCGTTAATATAATCTTCCCGATTTCCAGCATCTCCACCTTCAACATAATGGTTTCTCTTCTTCTTCAAGCCGCCAGATGGAGCACTCAGCTTAAATGGCCACAAGAAATTGTTTGCCTCCTTAAAATGGGGCCCAACTGTCATAATCTCATGGATCAGATCTTCCATACACATTATCCCATACTTTCCCAGGGCCTGCAGTTTTTTGGGTCACAAATATCATTCATTTTTTTTTCCCTTTTTGTGATGGGTGGAAAAGAAAAGAAGATTAAGAATGTAAGTATCCTACCTGTTCAACAACTGAATTATCAGTCAATGCAATCCGCTGCTTGTTCAGTTTCCCATAACCCTTCTTGTAAACCAATTCCCTCACACTTTTCAGATTAGGATATCTGTCAAGTATAATTCAACTCAAAAGAATAAGCGGCTCCAACTAATTTATATTGATCATATGTTTTAGAAATTGAACCACACCAAAGATTTGGACCAGTCCATAAGGAAAACAAATAAATTCTGCGAGAAAAAAAAAAGTTCCATGTGTGTCTGATAACTGAACCAGATGCACACTTACTAAATGTGTTGGCCTAATAGGAACACAGCAGTTGAAATGGGAAGGACACAACAGGCACCTTTTCCCAGTTTAGCTACCCGTCCAGGTTCTCTGATGTTGGCAAAAGCAAGAATTAGGAAAACTTACCCATATGTTATGTAAGGCTCAACCCTCTGCAACATATTCATGGTTGCTTTGTTCACCTTGAGAAACACACCATTGAATATCTGCAGCAAAAAATAAAATAAAGGGACTGCAATTTATGTTTTAAAATCCAGAATAAACTTAGAAGCAGAAGCTGAAGGGTTCCTAACCTGTCTCAAACGGAGAAGTTGTAAAATCTTTCTTGTCTTTGGGTGCATCGCATTGATACTAAACAAATGAAAATATTGACACAAAGACCAAAAGTAAGTAGTGATTCAGCTGAAGGGCTAGAAATATATTTATTCTAAACTACACATACAAATACATACATAAATACCATATATATTCTATTATCCTTAACAGAACCAACGAAAGGAACATATGCCATTCTAAGTGGAGTCACATCCAGATATAGTAGTAGTTTTAGTGAGTCATCGGCAATAATACAAGAAAGCATTGGAGCATTCTCAGAAAACTTATGAAACTCTTGATCATCTAAGGAATAGACAGAAATTCTACCGTTATCTTAGATTTGGGCATATGCCAATAAATACCAGTCTGATGAAATTCCAGTAGTCTAGGGATGGAAAGCATAGGCAATGTGGATTGCACTGACATGGTGAAAAAAGTGTTTCTGAATTTTGATAAACCTTTATTGATTTTATATGGGCATTAATTGCGTGTACAATAAGGGCAGGTCCACAGCAGTGACATACTGAAAAAATAGATAAATTATGAAAGAAATCCCCTCATAGATGATGAGGACATTAGGTCCAGGCACGAGTTCTAAGTCTACCAGAGGCAGCACAAGAGGGTTACGCTTATGTTATGGTTCCATTAGCTTGTTATTTTCTTTTAAATGTCTTTTATTTTCATGTTACATGTGGTGAGGGTGTTTATGTCATTGAGAGTTGTTAGGCAATAGCTTGCAATTATTTTAAGTTTGAGAGTGTTTTTTTTAAATAAAAAGAATTTGGGTTGTTATTTTGTAAACAACTCTAGCCGTGGGACTCTCTATAAGAGCCCACGACTAGGCCTCAATTGATGAGAGAAATTTTGAATAAAAAAACCCTTGGTCAATATGCCATCTTCTCTCTCTTGTCTGTTGTTGCAAGAAGAAGAAACCAAAACCCTGGAATGGGTGTAGGCTCTCCCCTAGTTTAACGCTAGTGGTGGAGGCTACTCACTTCCCCTTAGGTTAAAGGTTTCTCCCTCCTTTTTCTTTTTCTTCTTCTTCTTTCTTTATTTCTTTCTTTTGCTTATACTTTGCTTTTTTTTAAGTTTTACTGTATTAAAGGCTATTCAACCACAAGAGATTCAATATAATCCAATTGCCTTTGAAGTTTTGAACCAACTAGCATTCAAGGAGTGCCATTAGAGCATCACGATCAAGTTTGGAGAAGTTTCCCATAGTTTTAGGGCTGTTTCGAAGAGATACATATCAGGTTATATTAGTTCAGGCATCAAAACAGGTTCGAATAGACTTAATGAGATTACCTATATCTCCTACATTCAAGGAATTTTGAATTTGGCCATTCCCCTAATTGTTAAGGACCTTAAGGCGACCCAAGATGTGGTGGGACCCATCCCTAAGGCCCACACCTGATCGAGTTTCACTCAGATTTACCCACGGGAGGTGTTAAAACCCAAGTTTTTGGGTTTCGGAGGAGATTAACTATATACTACTTGTTATTAGAAGTTTGACTGAGGCTTTTCAACAAAGTCTCCAAGACCCTAGGGTGACACTACAGCACATCACCAGGAACAAATAGGAGCTGACAGCACTCCTTATACAAGGCCTAGAATTTTTGACAACTCCAAAACTCCTTTGTTCGACTAGTTTTCTCATGACATCATCTTCAACCTCCTCTTAGAAGCTTCAAACAAGTCATTCGCAGCATATATGAGGTATTTCTGTGATCCTATAATGACATTTTTTGAATCTATTAGTAGTTCATCTTGGTGGTTTTGGGTTTCGCTTAATGGCTAATAAAATTACTATTTAGTATATAAATTCTCTGTTAAAACCTGATATTTGTCATCATTAATCCTTTCAAACCTTGTCTATTTATTTCCTTAATAGTTTTTTCCCTACACATGTTGTTTCCCTTTGCGTTTTCTCATGTTTATGAACAGTTTTAAACACTTTCCAACGTTCTGAATTTTGGACAGCAACCTAACAATTTTCAAATTCCTAAGTTAAGTTATACTCTAATCATATTGCTTAGGCCTGATATTGTCAATTTACTTTGTACTCTCTAATTCTTAACATGTATATAAAATTAGGCTTAAAGAATCACTTGAATTAGTATGTGGATGTGCAAGTAGGAATCCTACATTACTTTATCAATTATATTCCTAACACCCACTAACCTACATGCATGCTGCATCAATAGATTTTCTATATTTATTTATTTATTACAATAAAATAATATTTATTCATTTAAATTTTAGACATACATAGCAACTAATTGGGTGGAAAATAAAAACTATCTATTCTAATATTTCTTCGTGTAAGTATAGATATAAATATTTATCTTATTAATTTTGTTCATATATAAATGCTTTGAAATACATAGAACCTTGACTACAAATAAATATTTTGTAACCATATTAGTGACTATAAAAGTGTATTTGATTAAGTCATTGAGGTGGGTGGGGGGGACAGGAACCATGAAGTGAAACAAGAACCACACATTAGTAGAAGCTTCGTGAAACTAAAAATAGATTAAAGAATACCGGATTTAAGGTAAACTTGATTAACTGAAGGTGGAAGATCAATGAGATTCTGAACTGAGACCCATATTATGATAGAAACTTCCTACAACCAAGATTGAAATCTCACAAAACCATGAGCATGCATAAATGAACAATACTTACCCACGAATACGAATGATGAACAGCAATTTGGCCTCTGGGTTTACATAGAAACCTCCTCTCAGCTTGGCCTCTCGCTTCAATCTGATCAGCTCTTTCTCCTGTAAATTACATCCAAGACAAAAGATAACAGAGACATTAGTATGAAAAATATTTGGCAAAAAAAAAATAATGCCATCTTTGAGACTCCATATAGCGAAAGGGGGAAACACAACAACATACGAGGAGTTAAAAGTAGGTTCCCTCACCTGTTCCATGTATTCTTTTGCATATTGTTTGGCCTTCTTGAAGATGAGCTTTCGGTTATCGGCATTCTTCTTCTTCTGTACTTCCAAGACTTGTTTTTTGGCTGAAACCCATTCTTCATGTCTCTTCCTCTTCTTCAGGACAGACTCAGGAACAATAACCCCTCCTTTGGTTTCTTCTTCACCCATCTCTTAACCAGAACAATTAACCAAATCACATAAAATATAAATTATTAAAACCCAACTAATCACGTAAATTGAAGATCATCTTCTTGCAGACTAATCTAACCACACACAATGAAATCTTAAAAAGAAATCATTTTGTTGATTTCTTAAACGATAATTGATATTATTAATCACATCCAAGCAGTATAATTGAAGGCTACAAACCAGCAGCCCAGGTCCAATAAAAATCATATAAACACTTATCTAAACTATGCAATCCATCTAACAGCAGAAAAACAATTTAAGTACTTTATAATTAATAACCAATAACACCATATCGACCTTGGGAAGACCAATAAAATTCATTAGCCAAATAGTCAACAAATGGAATCAGATATTCAGAACCCACTCTTACTGATTAATTTAATGTATAAGATCAGGTAAACAACTCCCACAATACATAACATTTCTTTTTCTTTTTCTTTTTATTGGTCACATCTCCTAATACATTAAGATAAATCAATCAAACAAAATTTATAAAGAAACAATCCACAGTGTAAAACAAAAAAAGTAGTGTCCATAGATAATGACTGCTTACCTGAATTAAAAAATGCCTTTTTAATCACGCAAACACACAAAAAGTATCAAAAATAAACCAAAAAGTGCAGACACAATAAAGAGAGAAAAGAAAAAAGCTAATGACTACGGCATCCTTATCTCATAGATTGCAGTAAATACAGATCAAAACCAAAATGTCTCTACAAAGAAAAATGAGGTTACTTAACATGAATATATGATAGCATAAGAACTAAAAACTAGCATCAACGACCATCCATCACTGTAATACCAGAAACCCATTTCTTCCAACGATCAATAAAGTAGACCCGTTCAAAAGAAAATGTGAGACTAAGGCAGTAAGCCATTAATCTATAATATTAATCAGCCAAAAATTAATAAAAACGTATAGCAAGAATAATACAGTGGCATACAACACGAATAATGCCTCAGAGCTTCCCAAGCCCCAAAACCCGTCTCCCTACAAGTGCAAAGAACTATATCCACATAACCAATTGAACAACAACTGAAAACACTCAAATGAGAAACTGAGTTTAACGAAAACTTCCATTCTTCTGATCAATCCAAAATATATGAATATAACAAACAAACAAAAAAACAATGCGGCACAATAAAATCGAAAAACTCTCTCTCTATATATAAGTAGATAGATAAAAAAATAATGACAAAATCCATTTCCCAGTTCCAGTCATTCTACCTGTCTCTAACCATGAATGAAACTATTCCTAAAGAAAAAAGAGAAGCAGGAACAAAGATTCTCTCTGTGTTTGAAAGATCGACTACAAAATCTAAATTTACAAAATCAATGAATAACATCTACTACCTCTTAGACGCAGTTTTATGAGCCGTGAAGATGAAGACAGGACCGCAAGGGGCAGGAAAAGGATTAGCGAAGAGCAGGAGGGCAGTATATATTTATGGTTCAAATGACCTAATATGACCTTAGGGCCACAAGGTGCAGGAAAAAGAGCATCGAAGAGCAGTGACCCTTTGGTGTGACTGATCACTAGGGGCGGGCATGGGCCGGGCCGGCCCGAGCCCGGCCCTCAAATTGGCCCGAAAAAAGCCCGGCCCGAGTTAAGCCCTGCGAGGGCCCTAGGCCCGCATTTTTATTGAGGGTCGGGCTTGGGCTTACCTCAGCCCGGCCCGGGCCCGGCCCGAGACCCGCACTCTTATATATATAATATATATATTTATTATATATAATATATTAATTATTTTAAAATTATCAATAGTATATTGCTTAGTTGGTAAAAATTGTTTTTTACAAAAGTAAGTATTGAGTTAAGTCCTAGTGAAATCAATGATTTAAAAAAATAAACAACTCTTAAATTTTAAATATATAGTTTTCTATGCTTTTTTAAAACTAGTAAAATTTTGGAGTTCAATTAGTTAAAGCATTAGGTATTACATGATAGGTCCATAGTTCAAAATTTCAGCGAAATTTCTCGAAATTTT
>JAOXJP010000008.1:13147893-13158518 GCA_025762735.1 Platanus orientalis | reverse complement strand
CTGCTCCATAAAGCATGGCTGGTCTTATAGCTGTCTTATAGAATTTTCCCTTTAATTTTAATGGTATTCGTTTATCAAAAAACAAAAACAAAAATTTATACTATTATTTTATCGTGAGGAATTAGCTATGCCACAAATTGTTTTTCTTCTTTCTGGTAAATTGGGTAAACAATGGATTACTATTTTTGTTGTTAAAATGATTTACTGAGTTTTTCCAATTTTTAATGTGTATTTATATTTTGAAGCAAAAAGTCCAATCTTTGTCCAATAAAAATCTTTGAATTTTGGAAGATGCTTAGATCATTTTAGAATTTCACTTGCTAAAAAATTCTTGAGTGAGGCTATGTTTTTCCTATTTAGCTTAAAAGTTACTTAATTTCTTTTGTTAAACATACTACTTGACGTAACGATCTGAGAAAATCGTTTGCTTTCATATGGTCTAATAACTAATTATCACTTTAATTATTGTTCCGGTTGCTTGCACATGCTTTATCACTGTTAATGATGTTCATGTTGCATTTAGGTGTCACTTGCTGTAGATTAAATAATTTTTTTATAGGGGGATTGATCCCTTGTGAAGATTTGCTGAAGCTTTTATGTATTCACATATTTCTACTAAGGGAATGTGGACCAAGAGATGGTTTTTATAGTCTTCACTCGATCTAGAGATCATTTACCTTTTACATTTCCTCATTGCCCTTTGGAATTATTTGAATACTCCTTTTAAGTGTGGGGGCTACTTACTTGGTTTAGTAATCTGGTTTACATTTCTTTCCTGAGTTTCAGGCATATACCCTGAGATCATTTCCTGTTTACCTTTTCTTGATTGTCATTTGGAATTATTTGAACATGCCCTTAAGTGTGGGGGCTACTTACTTGGTTTAGTAATCTGGTTTACATTTCTTTCCTGAGTTTCAGGGATATGCCCTTATTGCAGAAGGAGTTCGTTTAGTTTGCACCAACACAACAGGAAAGAACATAAAGTCCGTGGTGCTTAAAACTCAGGGAAGCAGTTCTCTTAAAGATAACATCATAACAATATTTGGCATGAATACATTTACATGCTTAGAGCCTTTGAGTATATGCATATCAGAGAGCTGCAAAGTTGAGGGTTTCCTTTCCAAGCCTGGTCATGGCAGTGGGCGTAATTTGGGAGATAGACAGTTCTTTTTTGTAAATGGTCGACCAGTAGATATGCCTAAAGTTGGAAAGCTTGTGAATGAATTATATAAGAATTCAAACTCCCGGCAATATCCCGTTGCAGTCATGAAATTTACTGTCCCAACTAGAGAATATGATGTCAACGTAACTCCTGATAAAAGGAAAATATTCTTTTCTGATGAGGGCTCCCTTATGCGCTCCTTGAGGGAAGCTATAGAAAAGATATATTCCCCAAGTCACTGTAGTTATTCTGTCAACAAATTTGAAGAGCCTAAGAAGGAAGCAGAAAACTCTGATTTGTTTCCTTCTCGTGAGGAACTGCATGTATCACTGCAAGAAATATCCCCTGAAAGCTATGGTTGTAAGGAAGCAGCGTGCTGTGAAACACAAATTGTGGAAGAAGAAATAACTGAGGTTGACAGTCCTGTCAAAGTGCTCAAAAAGGACATTCAAGACTCATATCTGAGAGATGGAATGGTCCTCATAAAAGACAAAAATCCCTTACAGAAGGACATTTCTCCTAGAGTCCAAAGTGTTGGAAAGGCTGATAGTTCTTCTGGGTATCACAGTAAGCAACTGAGAACTCCGATGCCTAATGCTACAGTTGATAACCACGTTCTGTTTCCTTCAAGAGCAGTGGAGAAAAACTCAGTTGAAAATGTAAATTCATCTAGTCGCTCAAGCTTTGTTCAGTCATCACTTAACAAGTTTTTAACTTTAAATAAGAGGAAGCATGGAGATGATTGTACAGTATTGTCTGAAGTGCCCGTCCTAAGAAATGAATTAGTTCGCTGTCAAGCGAGGAAAACCAATTCTGAAATGTATGCTGCATCTTCAAGATCCCTGGTTGATTTATTTGAGGTTGATAAATCTGATGAAGTCATGGAGAATGAACCTTCTGAGTATTGTAGAGCATCCATTGTCCCTAATGAAGTTGGAACTCCACTTTCTTCTGGTGGTGATGCTGCTATTGTAGGCTCTGGAGAGGTACGTTGAATTGTACTCACATTTTTTCCCCCTATGGGTTTCCTCCCAGCTCGCCCACACTCACTCTCACACACAAAAGAAGAGTTCTTTTCCTTTTGCTAGTTGCTATAATAAAGGACTGAGTTCCTTACCTATGCTAGTTGCCATATTAAAGGACTGAGGTCTAGCTTAAGAAGTATTTTGTAATTAAATCATCAAACTTTCTGTTAGTAATTACAGAACAAATAAGGTTGTATACTTGTGTAGGATCTAATGACAGTATAAACCAAGTGCTGGAAAGTTATTGATTTTATGATTATAATCACTTCAATGTACTATAGAAAAGGCTGGGGATGCTAACACCTCAATGTATCTATGAAGCCAATGCTATCCTTATTACTGGTAGATTATATATATATATAAAACCTTAGTATCTTAATATTGTTTCTCAACGAGGATGGTTGTTATGTTGCCTTATATTCTGTTAAATCGAATTATATGTAATGGCGTTGAAGGAATATAATTCTTTAAAACCTGTGGATTTTGTAAGAGATTGGAGCGGGTTAGTGGGTTGTAAGATAAAGAGAACAAATTCTGTCCGCAGATTTGTCTTTCCCACTGTGTCCTCATACCACAGGCTGACACATGATTTTTTTTGAATATGGTGCCTCTTTTCAGGTACCTACTTTTTCTTTTACTATTTTAACCCTATACGCCCCTCATTTTGGGTACCTACTTTTTCATTTGAAAACCATTTTTACGGTTTTTACACTATACACCCCAGCCTTTGTGTGTGGGTGTAGAAATATAGAAGTCTATGTTGGAATAAGGGCAGATATGTCCAGGACGTACAATTTTGGGGACAGAACATTTCCTCCCTAATCTGGTGTATGTAGGATTTTTAAAGAGGAAGTAGAATTAGAATTAGGAGACATGGTAGGTTTTAAGAGAGAGAGAGAGATGTGGGTGAGAAGAAATAGGGGTAGATGAGATGTGAGAGAAAAAATAGGGATAGGAGATGAGAAACTGTTTTAGAATCCAACTAAGAGAGATAAAATTGAAGAGGGAGAGAGACACCTGGCATTTCTCTAAAAAACTTAGAAATTCGGAGGGGCATGTGATTGAGAAAAAATAGGGATAGGAGAGGGGAAATTGTTTTAGGAGTTGTCCACATGGCACTCTTAAAAAATATCAAAAAACCAAATAAAATTTAGGAGGGGTTGTCCGTGTCACCAACCCTTTGCTTTAGCGTGTATAGATTTTTTCCTTCATCATCTCTCTCTCTCTCTCTCTCTCTATATATATATATATATATAGTTGAAGAATTATGAAAACCTTATCTCCCAGATGTTTCACCATGACCTCTTTGCAATTGACTTTGTTTTAATGAAGTAGCAGCTATTCTTACATATTCTCTTTCTCAAAGCTTGATCCACTTTCCTATTTTGCACTTGACAGTTGCATTTTTTTTTAAGTATGCATAGTCATGAGATATGTAAGTAAGAATTCCTGTTTCATAACTTTGTCATAGGCTCTGTAAGTAGTAAGACTATTGGAAGCTTTGATACTGTGTAGATGAAAATTTGAAATAATAAATGACCACTTACATTTATGGAATTTACAATGTATTAGGTGTAAGTAACCTTTTATAGAAATTCTATAGCAAAGTTTAGTGTGTTTGAGCACTTGTTGAAACCATAGTTGCAGGGAAGCTTGGTACAAGGTGGAAGCTAATTCTATTCCGCTTTCCCAAGTAGTCGGAAGGCGCTTCCCATATTTGGGAAGCCTGATGAAGTGAGTGGAAGCTATTTTGGAAAACAAGTGGAATCTTCTAGAGAAACAAGTAGAAACATCCAGAGAATCGATTCGGAAGTGATCTAAGAAACTATTTAATTTAATTTTTTGGTAAATCCTATGTTGGCATTGAATAAAATATTATCTATGATATTTAGTAATGGTTTTTTAGGAAATAAAAATATTTAGTATTGAATTTACTTTTTATATTATTTTATTCCAATCCAATAAAAAAAAAATCAAATCCAACAGTTTTTATCCAAAATCTATGTATGGTAAAATCTAAGGTATGGCTTGCCATGCTAATGACAATTGGTTTGCATATTGATTTATATGTCATGATTCTTTGTTACTTACATGATATAGCTTTTAGGTTTTTTAATACTTTATTAATTTTATTCACTTTATTGTTTTGTAGTTAATAGTATTGACTGTAACTTATTATTATTTACTTTATTATCATTTTCATTTCTTGCTTCCCACTTCTCGCTCTAGTAACTATGGTTGAAACCTCTGGGTGTATGGTAGAATAAATTTGCTTGTATCTATGAACTACTGGTTGATGCTCCTAATATTTCATAAAAATCATTGTTTTTGATTTTAACTATTTTATCTTCAGGAGGATTTAAAAGATCAAGAGAAATCACTCCCTTTTGCTGATGCAGCTTCAAATGCTTTGCTGGACAAAGTTCCTGAAAATATATCGGAAGGTCTTTCAGGCACAGTTACAGTGTTACAATCTTCTCATGTGGCATCAGATGCTCCAATGCCTTCTTCTGGTTTAAAGATATGTTCCACTTTGCAATTTAGTATCAAAGACCTAAGAACAAGGAGGAAACAGAAGCAGTCAAGATTGCAATCCAGTGGTTTCACATATGAAAGAATGGGGATTAAAAGGTTGATAAATTGTTGATTTTTCTGTAAAAGTAGAAACATTACGTCTAGCAGTATTACTTTTTGTTCTCACTTTTGACTTGTAATGATCAGTTCTAGCTGCTATACTGCTGCAACGCTAGAGCTTTCTCAACCCGAAAACGAGGAGCGAAAAGCAAGGGCTTTATCTGCAGCCACCTCTGAGTTGGAAAGGTTCTTCAATAAAAAAGATTTTGGCAGAATGAAGGTTGTTGCATGTGCTTTTTAATCTTTTTTGTTTTTTGGCTTGGCAACTGTGTACATGTTCTCTCACTGCGGGCTTTGAGGCCTGCAGCACAGGGGTTTTAGGCATGTGGAGGGCTGACATGGCAAATCACCACCATCTATATGATAAGGGACCCTTTGGATAAGCCATCTTTGTAATGCCCTCATCCATATCAGCCCTATGGCCCAGTACTTGACTTTTCTTCACCAATAGCAGCTTTTGAATATTCTTTTCTTTATTCTCCCCTTTAATAAACAAGGGGGAGCAAATGATTTTTTTGCTATGTGACAGAACACTATTGGGTTGAACTTGCCACATGAAATAGCCGGGTAATTTGACCAAGCCTGTTGACCCATTTAGGGCTGCCTCAGCTGCCACATAAAAAACACCCATGAACAGGATTTCAGGCCTGTTTCATCTAATCGTCATACCTGGCCTCTTTATCTTTATTTATGCATTCAATCACTAAGTCAAAGCTCATGCAAATATAAATGTAGATGTTTTTGCTCTGCCTAGAATGGTGGGACAGGGTAACCTTATGTTCTGGTCTGCTAATCCTAAACGGTTACCTGTAACACGCTGTTGCTTTTGATCTCTTTTCATACACATGCACATATGTGATATGCACACCACACACCCACCCTAACAATGCACAAACATGTATGCATGCACATATTAGCCACATATACATGAAAATACCCCCTCCCCCAACCCACCCAACCAACCCCCCCCCTCCAAAAAAAAAAAGAAAAAAGAAAAAAAAGAAGAATAATTAAAGAAAAAGAAATTTGACACCAGATGCATGGGGAGTATCATAAATGTTAGAAGTTCTGTTTCACAATCTAGATTTCCTTCTATTCTATGGGTATAGAGCTTTTAACTTGCTAAAAAAAAAGTTATTGACCAACACTTAAAATTTCACGGGTTTTCTTACAATGCTCAACTGCCTCTCTTCTGGTATATATTATATTTCTATGCTGGTTTTCTGAGGTTTCCTTGGCATGGATCGGCTCCACTGTGCTCTATTTTGTCTCCTCCCTGCAAGGGTTAAGTACTCCTTTTCTGCAAGCAGTGTAGCTTATGCTGTTTATTGGATTTCAGTTGGAGATTTATGGCCAAATCTTCCTGCATCCTTGATATGAAGTGTAGGATTCTGAACTAGTTACTTAATCAGGTTTGTTGTTAAAGTCGGTGCTCTGTGGATTTCTTTTCTCTTCTCATTCTTGTCCTTTGTCCATCACTCAACCTCATCTAGTTGTATATCCTATGGAAGTCCTTGAATCGTAAGATTTTAGAATATTTGGAAACTGGGCTTCTGGTCTCTAAGGTGGCATGGAAGAAAAGATGCTTCTCAGGCCTTTGTCCGGTTAATTAATGTTGGGGGGAGTTAATTTATGAGAAGACTTAGGAATTGCAGTTGGAAGTCCTTTTGGATTTGGTTGTAGGCCGTGATACTGATTTTCATCCTTTGCCATTAGCATGTTGAGAAGTTTTATGTATTCATCTATTGATTGGTTTATTAATCTTAATCAAATTAAATTGGTGATAGGCAACTGCTCTTTTTGTTTTGCAGGTTATTGGGCAGTTCAATCTTGGTTTTATTATTGGAAGGATAGATCAAGACCTATTTATTGTAGATCAAGTAAGATCCCATTTCCAATTCATTTTTAGCATTATTTATGTTTATCAAAATCTCTCTTTCATGCTATGAAAAGTTTCTTGTTTAATGGTATCCTACTCGTCACTGTGTCAATCTGAATCCTAAACAGATGTAGTGGATTTCTTTATATCAAAAACACACATTTTAAATGGAAACTAGAAGTTTGATACTTTCTTTCTTTCTTTTTCCTCTATTCAGCATGCTGCAGATGAGAAATACAATTTTGAGCGACTGGCACAATCAACTGTCTTGAACCAACAGCCTTTACTTCAGTGAGTAAGGAATTTACTGTATCGATTGAATTACATTTACTTCAGTTCATTTTCTTTTCATTGAACACAATATATCATATGTGACAACTAAATATTATGAAGAAATGTAGTGATAATATAAAGCGATATTCTTTCCCATGGTCATGACTCATGAGAGTATCTATAAGAGTATCTGGAATATGATCACAGATATACAACCTCGTGGTTTTGTTTACTATGAGGAAGATAAAGGGTGACTTTGGAAGATGAGACACATTATATAGGTAAAGAGAAAAGCAGCCAAAGTGGTAAACCAAAAGTTCACTTGCTAAAGTGGAGGAAGGAATATCCCACGAAGTGTTGAATTTATAATTTGGTGAGACCATACACTTAATGGCTCCCTTGCAGATGTGCCATGTCAATAGCTGATTTGCACTTCAAATATGGGTATCCAAAACTATGATCAATGACATGGCATAAAGATTAAGCATTTGAGGACAGTGGGCCTGGACTTGTAGCTCACTCCACACCCAGCCATTTATGATATGTTGGGCTCTGCACATGTGATCCCTTAAGTAAGAAATTGGAATGCTTATGAAACAAACTGATGTAGGATCAACTAGATTTAGCACTAGAAAATTATGGATTAGAGCCTCTAATCAAACAACAAACAACTAGGGTTAAATAGGCTGAAGAAAAGAAGAATTTTGGAATCTAAATTAAAGGAATTAGGTTCAGATTGAAAGGAGAATGAATGGTTGAAAGGGAGAAGAATCAGGGTTTAGTGAAGAGTTTGATCCTAGGGTTGAAAGTGTTTGTGTGAAAGGCCTAATGAATTAGCTATATGGGTTATGGGATGAAGCGTATAAGCTGCTGCAATGGAGATAATACAGAACACAGAAATATAGAAGTAGAAGAAGGTAGAGGGATTAAAGAGGATGAGAAGCTCAAGAAGAGAAGAAGTATGCTAATCATTAATATGCATATAAATGTATTATATCTTAGTTTTTTGATATATGCATTATTATACGCATTATAACTTATAAATTAATTTAGCTTGGTACATCATAACTTAAAATTATTAATTAATTAAATCTTACAAATTACAAATGGAAAAATAAAATAAATACATTAGTAAGATATATTTTTTTGATAGGTAATAAATACATTAGTAGTATTGATAGTATTCTTTTCTATATAGATAATTTATAAATTAAATAGTTAATGTAGTTACTAAACTTACTAATTATTATTTTAACTAATATATATACAATCCATCATTTCCATCCTGGAACATCTGAAATTTCCCATTTATTGAAAAAATCCCATTATTGACTCATTCTTCATCGAAACCTATGAGCGATCTAGCAATGATGGAATGTATATTTTGCTATATATATATATTTATATTAATTGTTACTAATTATATTTCCCGAAATACCCTTGTGTGATGCATGCCACTCGTTCATTGCTTTGATATGATATGAAAAAGAGGCAACAATATATATAGTATACTATTGTGCAACATAGTTTATGATTTTTAACTACATACTATTAATCTATGACACTGATTAAGTGTGTGTGTGTGTGCGTATACACACTTAAATGGGCGGCTATTAGCCGGAGTAGATAAATACATATCCGTATTCGGTTTGTTTATAAACGAATCAGATATAGATGCATCCGTATTCACTTTAAGTGGACCGAATATGAACTGGATACGGATATATAACCAGATAATTGACTGCCCTATGCCGTGGGGATCGGCCCTCACTATTTCTATGTCTAGCTATCAATACTTTGTTACATTTGTGGATGACTTTTCTCGAGCCATATGGGTTTATTCGTTGAAGAATAAAAGTGATGTGTTTTTAGCTTCTAAATCCTTTAACTAGATAGTAATGACTCAATTTGATGCCAAAATTCATATCTTTTAGTCTAATAATGGAGGTGACTATATGTTTGGCAATCTTTCTTCTTATTTTAATGAGTCTGACATTGCTCACTTGATCACTTGCCCAGACGCACTTGAATAGATTGGGGTGGCAGAGAGAAAAAACCATTATTTTCTTGAGATTACGAGGGTTCTTGTATTCACCATGCATGTGCTTAAACCTTTTTGGCTTGTGGCTCTACAAGTTGCCATTTACTTGATGAACTGGATGTCCTCTCATGTGCTTGCCTTTAAATCTTACATTGAGCTGATCTTTTCATTCTTTTAGTTGTTCCCTCTTCAACCTAAGACTTTTGATTACATTTGCTTTGTTTATGTGTCTAAGTTTGAGTGTAAATTGGATCCTAAGGCTTATAAATGTGTTCTTGGCTATGCTACGAGTTAGAAAGGGTATAGCTGCTATCATCCTCTTACTCGTAGTCGTAGGCTGTTTGCATCTATGGATGTGACATTCTTTGAATCATTTCCATTCTTTTCTTCACAATAGGCATCTCTTCATGGGGAAAGTTATGGTGAAGATATGTCATCTCATTCTTTTCCATTACATGCGCTTTCACACATCTCTCATTTCTTGCCCATGCCTCACTGTCCTTGACGACGGTGGTGTAGTGGAGCAAAATAGCTCAAGGCAATGAAGGGTTTTAGTAGTTAGGGGAGAAAAGTAAGGAGTTGCAAGTATATGTGAGAAAGAAGCAGAAAGATCTTCCTTTACATGTTCCTTTTCCAGATGTACTTGATGATTATTCAGTTTCTATTTCTCTTAGATTGGGTGTTTGTTCTTGTATTAAACATCATTTCTCTAATTTTGTGTTATATACATTATCTTATTTCTTCTATTCCTTTATCTTTGCATTGCATTCTGTTTATGTGCCTCGCAATGTATCAAAGGCACTATCTCAACCTATATGGAAGGCTACCTTGGAAAAAGAGATGAGGGCACTTGAGAATAGCCACACCTGAGAAATGGTAGATCTTCCTAAGGGCTAGGAACCAATCTGGTGAAGATAGGTGTTTAATGTGAAGCACTTGTCCGATGGTTCAGTAGAGAGATACAAGACAAGTGATGACAAAGGGGTATACACAAACATATGCCATTGAATATCTTTGCCCTAATTGTCAAGTGAAATTTATACGACTTCTTTTCTCCTTTGCTGTCAATCAAGGATGGTCTTTGAGATAGTTTGATGTAAAGAATGTATTCATGTGTGCGGACTTTGAGGAAAATGTGTAAATGAAGCCCTTACATCGAATACTGAGGGAAGGTGTGCAGATTAAAAACAAAAGGCTTTGTATGGCCTTAAACAATCTTCAAGGGCATCGTTTTAGTATTTTAGAAGTGCTATGATGAAATGCAACTACAAACAATACTGATGTAGGACATTGATGCTGGACAGCCTAGTGATGGGCTGATTACTTGTCGGGTATGGGCCCACAAAGATATTAGGAAAGGTTTCCACTCAAGGATAGGGACAAAATAACACTTTAGAAGACCAAATCAAAGTTAAAGATTAATCAACAACACAATTTATAATGATGCGGAAGGTTAAGATAGGTTTAAAGAAACCGAGAATGGAATTGAAACACACCCAAATAATTACAAATTTAAAAGAAAAGAGGAGTTAATAAACAAAGGATATTAGAAGGGAATTAGAGATGCAAAAGAAGGAAAAAAATAAATATGTAAAGAACCTAAAAAGGGCA
>JAOXJP010000008.1:13136873-13147793 GCA_025762735.1 Platanus orientalis | reverse complement strand
ACACTCAGGAGGGGGAATCAAAAACCTCCAAAAAGTGAATTGATTCCACCCCCCGAGTGTCCCATCAGGGGGCATGGCGCATACAAAAATGGTTTTCCATAATATTGAAAAATATTTTCCAAAGCATTTTGTTGGAAAAGAGTTTGCTCCATGCATGCAAAGCTCTTGGAAAGGACTTTCTTATCAATTCAAAAGATAAGAAAAAAAACAACCAATAAAATGGCTCTGATATTACGGTAAACACGCAATAAATAAACACTGTGTATTTATTTATGTACCCTTTGTCACATCTGAGCAGGGACCAGTGGGGTATCTGTCCAGTCAAACTGGAGAGAGATGATGTGAACTCCCCCCCGTGTTAGTGTTACGCGTTGATTATCATCTCTCCAGTGGGACCGGAGATGAAAGAAAGTCATTAGATAGATGGTTCTTATTGACTACCTAATAGGACCGTAAATGGTCTTCAATAATTGAGACCAGGCCTAAAGCAGAGAATATACGTATTTCCCACTGGAAAATTAAAATAGAGCTTTGCTTAGTTGCTCCAAACCTTTCAACTTTAAAGTTTCAACTTCAGAGGTATTCAGAGACTTTGAAAGAAAACCCGCTCGATCCCTCCATAAAGAGAGATCGAAAGAGGTAACCATTTATTCATATATTTTTCATTTTGTTAATCCGATTTAGGGTTCTTCTCCGTTGGTTGGCTTCGATTATTGTAGGGTTTCATATTTTTTTTCTTCTTTCTCTTCTGCAATTTAATATTCAAAGTAGAGATATAAGCTCCATGAGAAGCTAGGGTTGAGCCAAATTTAGGGTAAATTACACCTGTTTGGAGAAACTAGTTGATCTGTTTCATTCAGAAGCTTTGTAATGTATCTGATATTTTTAGTTTCTGTTTTTACGACCGTTTGCAGGTGCTTGTTGTTGGTTGGTCTGTGTTTTATCGTTTGAGAAAATGGTATGTTGACTGTTTACGTTTTTATCGAGTTATTTATTGTCTGTTTCTATTTGGGTTTTCAGAGTTTTTTTTTTTTTTTACTGACTCGATTACTGTCGTTGCAGTTGCCTCTTTCTCTACTTAAGACGGCACAAGGTCATCCTATGGTAAGAGCTTTCCTCCTTTGAAATGGTTGTAGGGTTTTGAGAGTTGTGTTCCCTTTAGATTTGACCAAAGCTGTTTAACATTCTTCTTGAGTTAGGCTACAAGGAATTTTCTTTTACTGTTATTTCAATGGGAGAAGGGGGTATTTCCACTTGTGATTCATTGTTTTTATGGTGGTTCTTTGTTGGGTAGTTGGTGGAGCTGAAGAATGGGGAGACCTACAACGGGCATTTGGTGAATTGTGACACTTGGATGAACATTCATCTTCGTGAAGTCATTTGTACCTCAAAAGTAACTGGTTTTCTTATTCATACTGTCTATGTATTATTTTTAATCTAAACTGCTGTATTTCTAATTTTTGCTTGCATCTAAAAGTGGAATTTCAATGTAGGATGGAGACAGGTTTTGGCGAATGCCAGAATGCTACATTCGTGGGAATACAATTAAGTATCTTCGAGTTCCTGATGAGGTATGTTTAAGGTTCATTCTATCTGTATCCCTTTGTATAAAGTTCTTTTGGATGCATGTTGGTCTAAATATTTGATCACATAATAGGACTTCCGAATTCTATCCCAATTATTATGTTTCTTATTTGTTATTATTAGTGTTTATGCTGTTGTTGTTGTTGTTGAAAACCAGTTAAAGCTCATTTCAAGGTCCTGCATTTTTCTTTGATATTATTATAATTATTATTTTTCCTCTGATATGTTGAATATGCACTGACTCGGATCATGGTTGCTGTGAATGTTTGGAATATTGACTTACCTATCCACACCCAGTTAACCAACAGATCCTACAGATTTTCTTATGATTGTTTTCAGAGAAATCAAAACTAATATTCTATGACAATGCTTACTTGTTATTCCTTTTAAAGGAGTCCTAGATAATGTTACACATTCAATGAGGTGTTAGAACATAACAATAAAGTGAGCAGTAAGGACTCAAAATTGCAATTAACAGGTTGGAAAAGAAATGAACATTCCAACATTGAAACTTTAGATGATCACTAGCTTGGTGAATGGTCTGGATTGTTATCATTTTTTTTCTTTCCTACGGGGATTTATTCCAATTGGATTGCAGCTGCCTCCACCTGACTAATTTAGGATAACACCAAGAGTCTTAAAGAATCACCTAGTTAATGTTGTGGAAGCAAGACCACAATTTAAACAACCAATAATTGATCTTTAAACACACTCAAGTAGCCAAAATCATAGGGGAGGAAATTAAGTATTGACGCAAAGAATCTAGGAAAGAGAATTAGAAGAGTTTAGATAAGAAAAGAAGAAAAAACAACCCATAAGGGCAATTTTGGAATTTATGGGCAGAACTCAAAATTACCACAATACCCTTCATCGTGCCTCATAAAATTCTAAAATTTTCTAGGGTCGTTCTAACATACTTAGGGTTCTATGTTCCAAATTTCATTGAAGTTTGAGGAGGGTTGATTTACCAAAGTATTTAAATTTCAATCCAACATGTATTTAATGAAGAACTCTAAAACTAGTAAATGGAATCTTTGATTATAAAATGGTACGATAGAAAGGAAATTAAGAGGAGATTAGGCGATTTGAAAGGGGTAGCTAGGGGATAAAAACCCTAAAAGAAAATAAGAGAAAAGAGGTCTTGAAGGGGGGAGGGGGCAATTTTGAAGCTATACTACCCAATTTTTTTTGGTTTTAATAGGTGTAGAATATGTGGAAATAAGTGGGGTTTTTAATGGGATACTAGTAGAGGGTTTTAGAATCAAATAAAGGTTTTAATGATGAAAAGAACTTGAAGAATGAGGTAGGATTTACCTGCAAGTGGCTGCCTGTGATTTAGCCTCTTAGAAGGGTTAGAAAAGCTACTTGTAGTACTCCTAGTCTATAGCTCAAGTCTGAATTTCAATAACTTGAAGTGAGTGAGTATTCAATCCTAATATTGTTAATGGTTTGATTGCAACTTGTATTCATCCAAAATGAATGCAATTATATTTTGATTTTAATCTATTGATCATTTTGTCAATTTATATTTGAATATTATCTGCGTTTTGACATATAGGCATAGTTTGTTCTACAATTTTGATTAAATAATCGGATTCTAATTTTGGGTTTCCTACTTGATAACTTTTTTCCATGGGTACTTTTAGCACTATCCAATTTTGCAAAGATTTATTTATTTATTTAAATTTGAGTTTTTCACAATATTTAATTGACATTGTATTTATTGGTTTTGTTTGTTGAACTAAAGAAGACGAAGAAAAAGATTTTTCTAATTTTTTCTTGAATTTTTTGTAAGGTTTTTCTATTTTGGTTTTCGAGTTTTTTTATCTTATACCTGGATCTAGTGACTAGTCAACGACTTACTATCCGTCTTACAATTTTAACTATAGGTTTTACTATGCAACTAGGAAGCCTTGAACTTAAATGGTTGGTTTTCGGGTAAATTACCTTAATACCAAAATGTAAACAATTTATAAAATATGCAAAAAATAAAGAGAAAATGAAACATAAATCTACTTAGAGAGGTGAGATGAACATAGACCATGTGGGTACTATAGACTAGTTACTATCAGTTTCCTGATGGCGGAGCTTTACCAGGGTTGTTCATCGTAGTATGTGCTATAATTTGAATGTAGAGTATAGTAGAAAATTAAAGAGAAACTTGGTTGTATATTACACATATGAGAAATTAAAATAGAAGTTTAAAAACATATAGATATAAACTCTTAAACATACAGATTCTTAAAAAATAAATTTTGAAATAACAATTAATACCTTAATGGGGGTCTACAATAGTGATAGTAACTCTGATACCAGAAAGACAAGATTGACTGTTAGTAGGTTGGTTCAAAGGAGAGAGTGGTTGGAGATGGGTGGAGATAGATGATGGTGGTCAAAAGTTTGGATGGGGAGTCAAGAATGATGGTTAGGAAATTGTTCAGAAATTAACCTCTGACGAATAACAAAGGAGTTTTGGTTTTTATATGCTTAAATTTGATTTGTTTTGAAATCTGGAAGTCTTAAAGAAGGTAGGCAAGTAAGTTAGAATTAGTAGACCGACTTTTGGATAAGATTTTGGATTAGAATTGGATATAAATTCATAATTGTCTCAAATTTGGTTACTGTTTAGCTTTAATTGGTGATGTACTATTTAAGTTGTTCTGTTTGATATTATTCCTGTCGAAAAGCTACTATTGGGTATTGTTCATGTTGGTAGGGTACTATTGGGTATTGTTTGGTGTTGTTGATGTCGGCAGGGTATTCGGTATTGTTTACTTTAGAGTATTTTAAGTACCTGACAATTTGAACATAATATATTGAACATTTGTCGTTTTTTTATTAAATTGACAATTTTTCAGGACTTAAATAAAATTATTTTTGCATGTGATTGCAAGTAATTTGTATGTGAAGTGGGCATTATTTTTGTAGAGGTGGCCAATGCTGTTTTGACTATGAAGTCATGATATTTGAACAATTATTTGCTTTTTATTTTGTTGTCAAAATTTTTTTTTTTTTTGTTAGAAATAATCATATTCATCTTCCCCGAGCTTTTGAGTCGTTGATTCAGAATCAAAATAAGCTAAAGAAGATCCTTTGGTGGAGATCACATCTTTGAGAGACCGCATCTCTGCTGCCATTTTGCGCATTTCTTGGAGAACCAATTGAAAATCTTGAGTTGATAAGTATTGGCTTTGAATATTTGATGACTGAGCTGCTTCTTTGAAACTTTTATGTTGAGTACCTGCTAAGGGCTTGATTGGAGACATCTTTTGAAGGTTGGCTAGAGATATTAATGCAGAAAGAGTTGGTTTTGAGATATCAAATTTATCCCACCATATGACTTGGGAGTCTCGAAACAAATTATAAATTTATTTATAAAGATATATTGAATAATCCCATTTGATTATCCATGGATAAACATTTTGTGAAAAATAAGACATACAATAATAGGAACCTTCATCTGTTGGAAATTTTTTGAAACTTATAAATTGATTTAAAGTTAAGAGATTTGGAGGAAGGATCTTGGAAGTGGTTCCATAGAGAAACCACAAATTTTGATAAAACCAATTAGGAATTTTATGATGATAGTTAGAAGAAAATTAAAGAAACCAAGAATGAGATTTTTTGTTATTTTGGAAAAGGATGACATTTTCACATGCTTGCATGTAATCCCAATAATTATAGGGAACTTGTTGATTAGTTGGAGAGGTAACATATTTTGGTATATAAAATGGGGAATTTCAATCTTGAGGAGAAAGGACAAGGAAGATTTTGAGTTTTGAAAAAGCAATTTCACCGTCTCTCTCGATGTGATTGATGAAGGCACTTTGGGATCTTTTATTGCCCATTCTGATTCCAGGTCAACGATTCAAAAGCTCGGGGAAGATGAAGATGATTATTTGTAATAAAAGACAAGCTCGAAAGCAAAATAAAAATCAAATAATTGTTCAAATGCCACGTTTTCATAGTCAAAGCAGCCTTGGCCACCTCTATGAAAGCAAAGTCCACTTCACATGCAAATCACCTACAATCACGTGCAAAATTTTCTTTATTTGAGTCCTGAAAATTGTCAGTCTAATAAAAGAATTATGTCCAATGTATTATGTCAAAATTATCAGGTAATTAAAAGACTCGAAAGTGGACAATATCAAATAATACCTTGCATGAATAATACCCAATAGTACCCTATTGACAGGAATAGTACCTCACCAATTAAAGCCAAACAGTAACCAAATTCGAGATTTCTATCTGATTCTAATCCAAAAGTCGGTCCACTAATTCCAATCCACCTGTCCACTTTCTAGAGACTTCCAGATTTCAAAATAAATAAAATTCGGAGCCCCTTGGCATAGAAAAATCAAAACTCCTTTGTTATTCATCAGAGGTTAATTTTTGAACAATTTTTGAATCATCATTCTCAACTCCTTATCCAAACTTCTGACTACCATCTTCCATCTCTAACCACTCTCTCCCTTGAACTAACCTATTGACAGTCAATCTTGTCTTCCTGGTATCAGAGCCACTGTCACCGTTGTAGGCCCCGATCAAGGTATCAATTGTTATTTCAAATTATATATATATGTGTGTGTGTGTGTGTGTGTGTGTGTGCGTGTGCGTGTGCGTGTGCGTGTGCGTGTGCGTGTGCGTGTGCGTGTGCGTGTGCGTGTGCGCGTGCGCGTGCGCGTGTGGGCGTGTGTGTGTGTGTTTTCAAAGTTCTATTGTAATTTTTCATCTGTGGAATATACAACCAAGTTTATCTTTAATTTTCTACTGTACATCACGTTCAATTATAACACACACTACGATGAACAACCCTGGTAAAACTCGCCTATCAGGAAATTGATAGTGTCTCGTTTGTAGTACTCACATGACATTTGTTCATCTTTCATTTTTGTAAGTAGATTTCTGTTTATTTTTTACATATTTTGTAAATTGGTTGCATTTTGGTATTAAGGTAATCTACTTGAAAATCAACTATTACGTTCGAGGCTTCCTAGTCGTGAGTAATAAGGTCTGCAGTTGAAATTGTAAAATAGACAGTAAATCGTTGACTAGCCACTAGATTTAGGTATAACCGTATAAGATAAAAAAACCTGAAAACCAAAATGAAAAAACTTTGCAAAAAATTCAAGAACAAATTAGAAAAGTCTCCTTCGTCTTCTTCTGTAGTTCAGCAAACAGTACCAATAGATATAATGTCAATTAAATATTATGAAGAACTTCATTTTCAAGAAATAAATCAATATTTGTAAAATTTGATAGTATCAAAAGTATCTACGAAAGAAAATTATCCAATAGGAAATCCAAAATTTAAATCTGATTATTTAATCAAAACTGTAGAACAAACTGTCTATATTATGTCAAAACGCAAATAATAATCAAATAATAACTGACAAAATGGTTAATAGATTAAAATCAAAATATAATTACATTCATTTGAATATGTCAGCTGGCTCAGTTGGTAAAGTCTATGGGTGTCGTACCACAAACCTGGGTTCAAAACCTGTCTTAACCTATAATTACCTATCAAAAAAAAAATTACATTCATTTTGGATTAATACAAGTTGCAATCAAACCATTAACAAGATTAGGCTTGAATACTCACATATGTAACTAATGATAGACATTCAATATTTGAAGATTCTTTAATAGGAATTGTTGAAATAAATCTACATGATGGACCGCCTTCTCCAATTGTTTTCTCAATTTTACAGTTTCTTTAACAGGTTCAATAATTAAACAATCTTTAAATTTAGGAGTCCAAACCAAAGGATTTGACATGCCCAATTCGGAAAATATAATCCTAGTTTATAGAATTTACTACAAAGCCATGAATTCCATCATTCCTAACATAGCCTACGGAAATCAAATAAAAGGAATAACAATTTTATTTTTAAGAGACAACTTTATTTTTAACATATTTTTCAAACAATGTCATAATACCTCAACCAATTACGTGGGATAAAATCGACTTCGAACATACATGGAAAATACATAGGACTCACAAAGAAAAACCCAAAGAAAGTGATCAAGTTCAAAATATAATAGAATACTCTAATGGAACTGTTATAATAAATTTTGTCCCTACAAAAAACCAAACATAGTAGAATCTAGGCCCTCTTTCTTTCTCAAGACCCTCTACCTCTTCAAATTCAGGATCAAGACGATATTTTCAGTCTGTTCCAATATATATGTTAAATATTGTTCCAATATCTCCAACTCATATTTCATACCCTGTTTATCCTAACATTCATAAAAAATCTGAAGAACATGAATCTAATTTTAACCCTACAGAATCTAATTTTGGTAGTCCAACTCATCAAGTAAATATGATATTTCTTACCGAGTCATCTAACTTTGTAATAGACAAAGAGAAACTAAAAATTAATCTTAAACAAAATCCAAATACTAAAATCTTTTTCTCGCCGTTCTCTCAAGAAAAAGAACGACAACTAAAAGATCAACGGTTCTTAGATATAGAACAAAATAGAAAAGAAATTTTCTTTTTTGAATGGTTAACATCAAAATTTTCTACTAATTCAGTTCAAATGATAAAATCTACCCTAAGAGAATGACAAACACCTAAATGGTCAACCCAAATGTTATTATACTCTAATGCATGTTATAGGTTCAGACATACTCAAAACAATATTACTAATGCCATAACTGCTGGTTTCATTGGGCAGCTCTATGGTTGGTGGAATGATTATCTATCTCCAACTCAAAGAAAACAAATTTTAGATGTTGTAAAATTAGACAACAATGGTCAACCAATCCTAGATGCTAGAGTACAAACCCAATTCGATTCCCCCGTAACTCTCGTAGTAAATATTTTAACTCACTTTGTAGGAAAACTTGATAAAATAAGTGCAAAAAATAAAGAAATATTAATGAATCTAAGATGTCCTACTTTATCTGATTTTATATTGTACAAAGATACATTTCTATCACAAGTAATTCACACAGACAATTGCACTAAAACTTTCTGGAAAGAAAAATTTATTTCTAGATAACCAAAACTCTTCAGAGAAAAGGTCAAACAAAAGCTAAAAGGCACCCATGGAACCCTAGATTAAACTTTTTTTTACCTTTGGACAAATCATTCAAACAATAAATATAACCGTTTTTCAGCTCTACTCCAACTTAAATTACATAAACAATTAAAATCTCAAAAGAACACTACAAGAAAAAGAATTAGGAGATTTTTGTTACCAATTTGGATATCAACCTTTAATTGCTCCCTCCAAACAAAATTCATCCCCTCGGTTAACATATTATAAAAAACAATTTCGACCAAATAAAAACTTTCCAAAATATTCCCAAAATTCAGCTCCTAAATACTCAAAGAAAAGCTTTCGAAAGAAATCAACCCATCCTAATAATAATAATAATAAATGTTATAAGTGGCAAACCTGGCCATTTTGCAAATAAATGTCATTTAAAAACCTTGAAGAAAAAAATTCATGAACTTAAAATAGAAGAGACTAGTGAAAATGAACAAAACGAATCATCATAAGAAGATTGCCAATGTTCTTGGCATCTAACAAACTACTCGGCAAAAGAATCAGATTCCTCTTCTGTAAATGTTCTAACCAATAATGAAAAATTATTTTTAGAAATGATTGATAATATTGATGACGGTGACCTAAAAAATAAATATTTGATAGAAATCTTAAAAATTCACAGTAACACAGAAACTTTAAATCAAAATAATAACCTTGAACTTCTATTTCAAAATGAATCTAATTTCTCTAAACCACTCTCTATGCAAGATGTCTATAAAAGAATAAATGCTCAACCCACTCTTGTTACTCTAAATTCTCTACAAAATCAAATTAATCAACTAAAATTTGAAATTCAAAACTTAAAAACCCAATTGAAAACCATTCAAACTCACCCCATAAATCATCAAACTAATGCAGATGTTGTAGGCACTAATGAAGAGATTGATCAATTTTTAGGAGAAATAATAAAATACAAATTTCAAAAATGGTACACCAAAATTTTTCTCAAACTTCCTAATTTTTCCACTCATTTCACAGCCCTCCTTGATTCTCAAGCTGACATCAATTGTATTCGGGAAGGAAACAGGCCAAATAATTCTAGGAATGGTCTGAGAGGCCTAAAGATGGAAATAATAATATATTTAGACAATCATAAAGGTTTCTGGATGATCTGTGTAGGCCAAGAAATTGTAAACTCATATCTATGCCATATGCCACAACATACCAGAAAGTCCTACTTTTAGGAATTTAAAAAAAGAGCCAAAATTGAAGAACCAATACCTAATTTTGTTGTGGAACAACTTGATTTTTTTTTTTTTTTTTTTTGTTGAGAGAAATAAGGATTATATTAAAAAAGCCATGAAAATGGAACAAACAATAGCATGAGTCATGCTAGAGGAAACAATACAACTCTAAAAAGAGGAAAATACAAATCGGTGCCAATCAAACAACCAGGTCTCATAGGGGGGACAATCCTTCTTGGAGAAGACAGAGAGCTAGGTATGAAGCCTTGAGAGGGCATCATCCAACACTTCATGAGGCTGTCTCTAAATCCCCTCAAAGAGCCTCCTATTTCATTCCTCCCAAACCGACCATGAGATAGCCGCCAGGATGAGTTTCCGCATTTGCCGATCCATCATGTTCCATCCCCTGTTTTGTTGAACAGGCCATGCTTCAAGTAACGACCTGATAGATCCCGGCTGGACCTAAATCACTCCCATGTGCATTAGGAAATAGTTCCATAAGGGAATCACCCACTGACAATGAATGAATAGGTGGCTCCTTGATGCCTTCAATGATGTTTACAATCGATTCCCAAGATCAAAAGTTCCCAAAATTTGAAATCCCAAAATTTCAAAAAAAATTCAGTCTCGGAATGAGGTGCCACCAGCCTTGGAAAACTCTGCCATGGATTTTTATGTGATGAAACTTTTTGGAGCTGGGACCCACAATCTAGGATCGTCCAAGGGCTAAAAAAACCCTAGAAAAGACCAACTAAACAAAGCCATAGTAGTCTGCGATTAGGAGCCAATCTCGTACAATCACTTTCTGGGAGTGTGTATTCATGCCTGAGAAGTGTATCTAAGCTAGAAATTTCCCAAACAGATTTCTAGAATTGGAAACTGCTAGTGATAGGATCTTACATGAGTGTAAGACTCTTCGGGAAAATCAAATCAATCCAAATTTCTAGTATGTGATGCTAGTGACCATTCTCGTGGAACCTAGTCAACAAGCATTTTCATGCCTAATTTAGAGTAATTTGTTAGGGGCTTCTTCAAATCAGCACCTGAATGTTGAAGGACTATCTAGAGTGATCGTACAGGTATTAGGG
>JAOXJP010000008.1:13120103-13136773 GCA_025762735.1 Platanus orientalis | reverse complement strand
TCCTTTAGAATCTTTTCGTATTCAATTTTTACCTTCTTTCGTCCCTTTTTTGTTGATTTAATGCACAATCTTCCTCAATTCGATCAAAGACCTCCAAATCCAAAGAGAGCTTATTTTTAGCTTCCTATAGATTGCCAAACACCTCTTTGTTCCACTTTCTTAACTTCCCTTTGACATGTTGGAGTTTCTTCATAAACGAAAACCCTTTCCACCCTAAGTCTTGACACTCCCACCACCAGTCAAAAATAACCCCATTAAACTTCGGATGGGATAACCACATGTTTTCAAATCTAAATGGTGATGGTCCTCTCCTGATAATCGGATGTTGTAGCATAATAAGAGTGTGATCCGACGTAATTCTGGGTAATGCACACTGAGAGGGAATTTCAAACTTGGATTCCCATTCTTGGGAATAAAGGAATCTATCCAACCGACTACAAGAAGGGTTGGTTTGGAAGTTTGACCATGTGAATCTTGCATTCAACATCGGAATATCAATAAATGCACAATTATTGATAAACTCATTAAAACCCTTCATTGATCTTGTGGTTCTTAAACCCCCTCTTTTATCTTGTGAGATCCGAATGTTGTTGAAGTCTCTCCCCAGGCATCAAGGAATATCCCACAATGACTGAATATCTGATAACTCTAACCAGAACACCTCCCTTTCATACGGTTTAACTGGACCATACACTGAGGTTAAGCACTAAATCACCCCATCCTTTACGTTCTTGAATTTGATAGAGAATGTATAAGCCCTCAGAAGTGTTTCAATTACCTCAAATAACTCTTTCCAAATAATAATTTGACCACCTGACACACCAAATGATGGTAGAAAAGCCCATCCCTTATTTCTAGATCCCCAAATGCTCCTTATCCATCTCTGATCCACATCCTCCAATTTTGATTCTTGAAGCATCACAATATCTGCCTTACCCTTCTTTAAAGCCTCTTTAATGAGTACTCTCTTCCTAGCACTCCTTGGGTCTCTCACATTCCATGATAGTATCTTCATTGACAACTCTTGAATCCCCTGTTTCTAGAGCCTCTTACAGGACGAGACCCTCTTGAACCTGAACAGCTCTCATAATTTATACATGTAGACAGATTAACCAACTCTGTTCCCCTACCTGTGAGTTCTTTTTGTTGCTGCATCATAGGAGAAGAATTTATGCCTAAATCCTTCTCCATTGGTATCCACCTCTTTCTGTATCAATCTATATAGTTCATCCTGACAATTCACGCCCACATTCATCCTCCTTTAGTAACTTCCTCACCCCCACCCATCAAAATTAAACTAGTCAAAGTAGTAACTGTACACTGTCTATTTATTAGCTTCTTTCCGATTTCCAGGCACCTAGCTGAAATCAATTCCGTAACCCTCTCCAACATAGATTCCATCATCATGCCCATCAAAGCCTCCGGTAACGAAGGAGATGTACACTCTGTCTCAGCCACTTTCCCATTTAGATTACCAACCTCCTGCACTGAGTTTTTAGGGGGACAAAAACAGGAGCTGGAGACGGAGGGGAAAGGGATGATTTTTTAATAGAAGGCAAACTACATGAAGATTTATGAATATCAGACATAGACACAGGGAATTGAATTGGGGATGTTTTAGGGGTACCTGGAGTGATAGACAAGATCGGTGATCTTTCAAAAATCTCTTGGTTGCAATGAATACTGGGAGAGCCCATTTCATGTGTCTGCACAAGTTGAAACACAACAAAGGTCACACAGGCCGCTTCCCCCACACATACTTGGACATAGTCCAAAGATCCAGCGACTTCCCGCTTATCCCGATCACCTACCAAATCCTTTGATGGAAATGATGAAGGAACCATTTCTTTTTCAAAAATATTAGACATCATCGGATCATCACCGGTCAGTTCGTCCAAATGCACCGAATGACAAGAATATCCCACACTTCCTAATCCAGATGAAGAAGATGACTCTAAAGATACATCATCCTCTGAGTAGCATTCCATGGTCAAGGATTTACGGGCAAACCTCGGGTTCGTCCTCTACGTGTCGGAATTCAGATCTTCGTTCCCAGGAGAATCCCCTTCATAGCAACCCTTGTCTTCCATATCCTTTGACAGCACCTCACGATTAACATGATGAGGGGCATTATTATCTTTCCCAAGAGGCTTGTACCTACCTAGAATGGACTTTCCCAAGTCGTTGCACGATCGAGAATCCAACTCCACTCGATTAGGTTCGTGAACTCCTTCCGGTTCGTTCTGGTAATGCAGTGGCCTCCATACTACTCCTCCCCCCCCCCCTTCTGGAGTACTTTGACTGCCTATTAGGGCTTCGGGACAAAGGGCCTACCACTTGTGCTCCTCAGCCCATAGGCCCATCATCAGGCATGGGCTGTGACAATAAACGCCCATTAACCCTCGTGTAGTTTTTAAATTTTGAATAACCCCCGCTGTGTTTAGTACTCAATTTTTTTGGCAACAATCCAACGAAGGGCCCACTTTCATCTTACCCTTTCTTTTGCGTTGGACACGTGTCCAGCCATTAATCTCATCTTCTACCTCAGCCTAGCTCCTCATCCACCGGCGAGAACTATTTTCCGGTACCGACAAAGGCGCATAGTGCCAAAAAATTTTGAGCCAGGGTCTACCTCTTCAATCGTAGACCCATATACTATATGTTGTATCTCCTTCATGGAAATGGATCACTCGAGGGATCTCCACCTATTGCTCGTTGCAATCAAGATACGTGCTTTCATCAGATCCACATGATTAATGGTGGCCTCCGCAACCCCCCACTCACCTTAAACACCTCAGGTCTCCATAAATTAAACAGGAGACCACACAATCCCAACCAACATCCCGACGACAATACCCTGGTTTCTATCTTGTTAACTTCGGGACCCCATTTGTAGAGCAGAATAGATGATTTGCTCAGTAACGTTAACGATTCCTTTGATGGGTTTGGAAGATTGTATAGGATGGCGTTTTGTCTATCAAAAGGGTAGAGGGTAACTCTATGTCTCAGCACATATTGAAGAACATCGATGACTTTGTTCCTGCCCTGCGGATTTCCCACATCTTCACAAGCCCACGATCCTCCCCAATCTGTCCTTGGGCAATTGTTACCCCATATAATGGATTTGCCGAGTTTGCACTCGATAGTTGCCTCTTCCAAGGGTGAAGGAAGGGAGGGTTTGTCCAAGGGATCTGATTTCATAGGGATTTCAGCGGGGATAAAATTCCCATCGAGCTGATGACTCATAAACTTTGCAAAGCCACTCCACCCAGGCCCTCCTTGCCACTGGGTATGCATAATCGCATCGTGTTCTTATTACCTTGCAGGCTACAAAGGGCAATGAATCTACCCTGGTCATTTTTTCTTATCTCAAATAATAGAGATCTATTGGCCTCCCTGAATTTTCTCCAGTTAGGCGACCCTTCAACTAACGCACAGGCCTCCAATATTGCTTTAACAAACCAATCCACAGCATCAGAGTTTAGAATGATGGCTCCCCTTCTGACTTCAACAATCTTCACCTGCGACGAATCCCTGAATACATGTTTCCTAAATATCTTCCTCTCAACTCTAAACTCCATAATGCAGAGGTAGAGATATGGAGCCTCACAGATCTAATCGCAACCCAGGCATCGATTTAGTCAACTTGCTCTCTTGTACACCCTATAAGAAGGTTCCTAATAAAAGCCCTGTTCTTTTCCAACCCATAAGGACCAACACACTGCTGTGGGCACCAACCTCCAAATCCTCCTCCCTTTAGCATTCGGAGTTTCTCTCCACCAAATCCTTCTCTCTTGTACACCTCAATGTTTATTCTTGAGATCTATCAGCCAAAATATTGCCTATATTGGCCAAAATTATGTAACTTTGCAAATTCTTCAAATAGATATTCTGGTTTCTTTCAAATGATGACTTTCGTGCAGAATTTTGGCGAACATTGTTGAAATTACCTTTTATGTTCCCTTCCCCCCTTCCCCAATGCTGTTCACCTAATCACCTTTACCTTTTCAATTTCATTAGACACAGAAAAGAGCTTCTTTTTCTCAGGAAAAAGAAATCATTAGCACATTTGATTACAATGAGACTGCCATATGTGTCAAAATCCCCGTTGAGCTGTACCACACATTCATTCTCAATGCATAACTTGACACAAAGAGTGAGTGTAGTGTCATTGTATGATCGGGTATGGAAAAGCATTAGCACATATTATTACAATGATACTGCCATTGAGAGTGGACATTTTTTTATAAGGTATCGAGAGTGGACATTAGTTTATAGGAAAAGTGGTTCATGAATCATGATCCTAGGCAGCCATTGGGAGAATGGTTGGTGGTGGAAAGGTCTCCAAAAAACTGTATAATTAGCTTGCAAGATACTTTTTAAAACTAATATTCCATTTTGACGGGGAAAAGGTCACGAGGATGTTAATTCAATTCATTCGAAACAATTGGAGGGGCTGTGCTTGTTTTTCCCCCATTAAAAACAAATTAATTCATTAAGCAATTAGGCACCTGGGAGGATTAAATATAAAAATAAACTTCTGCATATTTTGAATGAGTGCATTAGCCTATGCCAAGGCCCAAGGGTGGCTTGAAAGATTAAATAACCTATTAACTGGACCGAGGAGATAATATATACAGTGCCTTCCTGCTGTAAAGTTGAGTTCAAGGCTTCAAAGCTTGCTTGCTTTCCATGCTTCTCCCTTTTACTGCCACATGCAATCACCGTCAATGCCAATGGGGGTGGGAATGTTTCTCTCCTTCACAGATAACACAAATCACCATTTTTCACAAAAATGTGCCATTTTGTCATTTGTAATTCAACTTTTTCTCATCCTTCAGATATAGCTTAAGTCACCATTCTCTTTGTTTGTGATCCCCCCCCCCCCATGTTTTTCTGGGATGATGCATTTTAGCCAAATCAGACTGTTGTGCTCCTGGAGGCATTTTCTTGTTAGCTTGAACAAGTTGCTTTGGTAGAGGCGTTGTGGTGACACTTTACTAAGCACTTGATTGAGCTTAAGATGGGAAGCCTTTTGTCGAAGCACATATCCCTCTGTTGATAACATCGAGATTGGTTGCTTGCTGACCAGACCTTCTATATGTTGTGTTTTGCAGTTCTTCTCACTTGGTCTTTTGGTAAATTTTTTACTGGTCCTTCATTTTTGTTTATGTCATGCCATTTTAGCTGGGTTCATTTTATTCAGTTCTATATATTTTCCAAGGAGGCTTCAAGCATTTTCTCAAAAATATGGGGATTACAAGTTGACTCTCTTTCAGTTTTCTTTCTTCCAATGTTCAGTTTGATGTGTGTCTGCTCTAATGGATGAATTAGCCTGCCTCTTGTGATTTGGATCTTGAAGTTGTGTTCTGCTATGCCTTTGAAGTTATTTGTTGAAGAGGAATGATCATTAGGTATGGAGGATGAGTATAAAGAGTCTTCCCTGCTTCTGCAGCACTCATGGTGTGCATCTAGGTGTATTGGGACCCAATGTATGTAGTCTGTAAAAGAAGATTTCTTGAGCCAAAAGTAAACCTAATTGGTTACCTTTTGGGTCAACCAACTTTGGCTTTAGATATCTTGTTGGTTACAATCAAAGAACAAAATTTCAATTTTGATAGATATTTTGCTGTAGGGAGTTCTGGAAATTTTGGAGGTTTTTGCTGGAATGTCTCAAAATGATAGGAATTGTGGAAATTTAGCTGTTTTCAAATCTCTCAAAATGGAATCTGTTCCAAACATATATGCCATGGTTCCTTACTTCGACAGGGTGCAAATATCTAAATTTCACCCTTTTAGATACTTTTTCAGACCTATTGCCGATACTACGTAGCAGTCAAAAATTTGTATCCATTTTTCATGATATTATGCATGGATTAGATATCTCATGGCCAATTCCTCAGAAAAAATGGTGTCTTCCACAATAGAATCTGATAAGTGAGATTTCGAGTAAGTGTTAATCACAGTAAAAAATTTCAATGAAACTTGATAGAATGTTAAGATAGCAAGATTAGACACTCAAAACTCAAAAACTATGAATAGAATCTATGTATCAGTTCATCACATAGATAAACAAATGGCCACCAGACTTTTTTTTTAATAGATGAATATGGCTACCAAACATGTCAAATTGCATGATTTTTTATTTTTTATTTTATATTTTTGTTCCATGATGGCATGGTTGACAATGGTAAATGCTTATCATTATTAACAGTGGGTATATAGCTTTCACTTTTTGTCCTTTTAACCTGTTTGTAACATTCCTTGCTTTTTAGTTGTGAATACAGTTGACTAAAACTTGAGGCATGCATTTATGATGTGCAGTTTTACCATAACAATATTTTTGTAGTCTTCAATATTATTTTTGTCTATGCTTATAGGAGTACCAACGATATAACCAATACTTTGGCCTGTTCTAGGGAACATAGAATTTCTTGTCTACCAGGAATTCACTTCCCTAGTCTTCTTCTTCCCTTTTTTTGGATAGATGAAAGAATTTAATTAAAAAGTGAAAATTAAAAAAGCTGTATGAGCTGTACAGGAGATAAATAAATGAACAATAGAATCCCACTCCATATTTTATTTTTTATATTGTACTGTATTTTTCTTTTAATATAACTTCCCTTGGCTTCCTTTTGTATTGTATTTTTTTTATATCACTTTTTATCTTGAAAAAAAAATGTTTATCAGTCATGAGTTGAATGACTAAAGTGTGCATCATGCAATTCTTCTGCTGTATTATTTGGCTGCTAGCACTTGGCAGCCCAATTAAGTTTTTGTACTCTATGCTAAGGGAATGATATGGGTGCTATTGGATGTTGCAACAATATCAAGAATTTTTTAGATTTTAAGTCATGCGGCAGCCCACATGTTGCTTTTTGTTTTAGTGAATGATAAAGTTAGTGCTTCTTTGTTGCTCCATAGTGTAGTGAATGATAGAACATGAGTTCTTTGCCTTATTATGTGGTTAAACAAATCATTCTCCTTGATTTCCTGTCCCAAGAACTTTTGTTGGCCATCTTCATTATTGGCTGCAAGGATTCTAGGATTTAGAATTTTGCAATAATTTGGCCATTTACTGTCATTTATTAAAATCTTGCAGGTTTTTTGCTTATTTTCTGTTTCTTTTTTTCTTTTGATACATTTTTTGACTTCCTTGACTAATTATGGGAGTATGGACTTTTCTTTTCAGGTGATTGATAAAGTTCAGGAAGAATCCAAGAGCCGCTCAGGTATATTAGCTTTACCCTGTTTTGGTTGTTTTATTTGAGGGGATCGGTGTGTTTTGGCTGATATTAAAATGTTATAGGCCATGGTTACCAGTTGTTGAAAATCAGTATCCCATAAGAAATAGTCCCAGCACTTATTGAGAGAACTTTTCTCAAACAAAACACTTTTTACACTTCATTTTCTATGAAATTAAAAAGTTTCTGTTCGAGTTACTTGATCCTTGTCATAGATAATTAATACATCACGGTAAGTGAAAATTGTACTAACCATGCTTGCTTCTATTGGCCAACTGATTTTTACAGATAGAAGGCCCCCTGGAGTAGGCCGTGGAAGAGGACGAGGGAGAGAGGAGGGTGCCAGTGGGAGGCCGGCAAAAGGCATTGGTCGCGGCCAAGATGATGGAGGTGCTAAAGGCATGGGTGGAGGTCGGGGTAGGGGTGGTCCTGGTGGTAGGAGTGGCGCCAACAGAGGTATAACTTTTTATTATGCTATGAAACATATAATATGAGGATGCATGCCCCTGGCCTTTCTGACAAGCTGTATATATTCTCATTTTGAGTGAGGAGATTATTCTCCAGTAAAAGACTGACACGACCCATCCGTGTCTTTCAGAGTTTAGAAAGGATGTGTTTGCTAATGGAACACAGGATATCCTCCCCTTGGGGATTGCCTTTGAGTGGTGCAAGTTTGTCAATGAAAATCATAAAATTCAACTTTTTGGAAGGGCGTCATCCTTCTTCCTTTCATAAACATCTAATGGATCCATTTTGGTAACAGGTGGTGGTCGTGGTCGCGGCTGATACAAGGTCGAGGATTGAGCGACTTAAGGGAGTGAGTTTGCCACTTTTAAAGGCGTATTGCTCCTTGCATACAAACTGTGAGGAACAAGTGGTGGATGTAAGATCACTGTGTAAGTGGTTGGTGTTGGTTCGGTGGAAGGGTTAGTTCACATGACCAGATAATAGAATTAGGGTGATTTTTTTTGGGTTTCTTATTCTGTTTTGATGTTAAATTTATATGGTAGATAAAACAATGTGCTATTTTCTTTTTATTCATGTATGGTTCACTTTGATTTTTATTATAAAAATGCCGGCAGCTTCTCAAGGGAGTTGTTTCAGAATTTCCAGTTTTCTTCCAATGCAGAACGATTGTGCTGGTCTTCATTTGTTCAAGATGATTGGTATGGTTAGAATATCAAGAGAGATTCTGATCATGATCGTTGCATTTTCTTCCCTGCTATATTCTGTTTGAAACAATAATTGGAACTACCATCTACAGCAGATGAATGCATCCTTTTCTTCACCATTTGGAGGTCGCTGTGTCACAAATTCTGGTCATCTGGTATTTAAAGGGGATCCATATATAGCTACATAGTTGGACAAACAGAAGTGAAGGAATTTCATGGGGTGATTCTCAATTGCAGGGTACCATGTCGGGTGGTTGAAAAAGCGATAATAAAAATAAATATATATTTTTTGAACTCCACTATATTTGGCACTCTGCGATTGGAAACTTCAGGGAATTCATGAAGTTTCCACTCCATAAAATCTGGAGTCAATCGGTTAAACCTCATTTGCATATAGCATCCCCCTACCCCAAAATAAAATGAAATAGACTGCTCGGTGTCCGTTGGAGATGGTAGGCCTCGGGTTTATCATGTATTATTTCACCTTCTTCGGGCAGTGCATAGTCAATCCCGCGGACCACCCATACAACCCTGGCCACCACCTTTCCTGTTATGAAAACATGGTCAGGTGACATCTCAATTTTGATTTCGAGTTGTGCCGCTCAAGAATTCAACAATTTTCTCTTTGAAAAAAGTTCGATTGCTAGAGAGAGAGATATGAGTCATGTAAGTCCACAGGTTATTCAATCGATGCTCGTATACTAGGGTTAGCAGCCCAGTAGATCAGAAGTTACTGCATCGCCCAGAAGTTGAGTAGCAAGCTGGGTCCAGATCCTCTGCGTCAGAAGCTTCTGATGGTATTTCAGTTTTTACACCTGGGTAGATGTATTTTCTTCATTTACAAATAGACCCTTACTTGAGTTCACTTTTAAGTAGGGATATAAATAGTGGTTCGAATACAAAACGGATATAGGCATATCCATATTCAAATCAATTTACTGAACCAAATATTAGAATTCAGATATTTAAAATAGGATCCATATTTGTATTGGTTTACTTAACTGAATATCATATATGAAGACAGGTATATTTGGTAAACAAGTTTATTTGCAAGCACAAACTAATCTTCAAACAGAATTAATAAATAAATTGAGTGTAAAAAAAACACAAAAACACAAAAACTGGGATGAAACCTAAATGAAACTTACTACTGTTCTTTGTCTTCTTCCTAGCCACAGCAGGTTGCTGTTTTGAATTTCCTCTCAACCCCCTTTTCTTTCCCTCTAACCCAAGTCCACGCAAAATCCCAAAAAACAAAATAATGCAGCAGAGGCTTTTCAGATTCTCCTTCTCCATTTTAGGCTTTCCTTTCTCTTTTCATTGAATTGCTAAATTTTCTCTTGTGCAAAACGATGGATTGTACCTAGATACCCGATGGATTGTACTTAGATGTCCCAACACGCTTGACAGTAATAATGTGTAATGCCCATGGATAGGTAGGTATCATAGGACCATTGGCCTTTTGAGTTGATGAGCATTTAGTCAAATGAATCAATGTAGATTTACAAATATTTTTCTTAGCGAAGCAATATCTAATCAAATCGGATGCACATGGAACCATATTCTCTTTAAGCAGACAAGAATACGGATACTAGCCCCTACTCTCTGGACCCCAAATTTGATTTAACAACCACATCTGACCTTCTATTGGCACGATGGATCACCATAGGCCCAAATCAAAGGTTTCCAAGCAGAGCTGCATTCATAATCATAAGATAAGACCTGTTTGGGAGATTGGAATGAACTCCAACACAGCTATTTTGAGAATCAATAATAGCAATAGCAGTTTGAAAAGAAATAATCAAAATACTAGCAGTCTTGCTCACGCACCAACAAAAATAAAGCACGAAAACATGAATTGTAACAAGAGAGGCATAAAGACATACTAAGGCTACTCTCAAGTTATAAAATTATAATCCTTGATAACCTAGTCTTTCAAAATACATCAGGCCAGCAAATAAAAAAACCCAAGTTTTTGCTGGCCTAAAGACAATACCAACTATTTATCAAAATAAACATCAGGTGAAGTGTTGACGCGCAGCTGACTTGTACTATACTCTTATGACTTGTTACCCAATTACGCCAACTCGAATGTTGCAGTTGATTGCTGTCAAATCTTTATCTAGCCACACCTCATGTGGTTGGAGCAGCTTCTGTCTTCCCAGCTGGAGCTTCCCCTTCTGTCTTTTCCTCTTCTTGTCCTTCTGGCTTTCCCACTTCTTGATCTACAAAGAAAAGGATCGAAAACCTCGTTAAAATACTGGGGTAAGTGCCATTCCGCCCATTACTAATAGTGGTATTTTCTTTTGTATTTTGATATACTTATGCAAGGTTCAAAATGTCGGTGTCAATGGAAATGTCGGTTGAGCCAAAATAAGACATATCAGAAAAGTCGGAATGAAATGTTGTAAAAATCGTGGTATATGCTATTCTGATCTAAGTACAAAGGTGTAAGGGAGTAAATAGATTAAATTAGGAATGATAGTTTATTTTAATACTTTTGTATTATAATATTCTTAATAAATATACATGCATTTATTTGGAAATTTGTACATAATGGTTGGCAAACGTATTATAATCTAACTGGACAAACATAAAGGAACAAATATATTATCTTCATTTTCTTCTTTCTTCTCTTCCCCGTCTTCCACTCCCTCTTTTTATTTTCTTTGAAACTTTTCTCATATAATTTTTTAGCATAACAACGCAATGCTGTCATTAGGAGTTAATACACTGCAAAAGGGAATATTCGCTAACATGTTGACATTGTACATCATGTCGACCGAAAAATGAAATTTTATCTGTTTCATGTCGGTCTTGGTACACATGGACATATGTCGGGCAACAATTAAGATATTTCGAGGCATTTGATACCATGTACATAAGTACTATAATCCACTGTTTCAGGTCTCATCTAGGGCATCTCCGAGGCCAAACCTCCACCATAAGCTAACAATAGGGGTTATCTAATGGTTTGTTAGGCATAGTATATCTCTTCAGTAGTAGCATTCCCAGACTTGCATGTGTATCTTGTATACACAAGTAGTGCACATGCTGCCACAAGAACTTATACTGGTAAAGGATCTTAAGACTTTTTCTTAGAGTTGAGTTTTTTATAGCCCAAGTACATGCATCCGGCCATCATAACACATATTGTACATAAAATGAAAAAGCTTGGGATTAACTACCTTCATCATCACTGTCATCAAGATCATCACCCATGGAGTCGTCACCCATGCCCATTCCTTCCATGCCAGGGCCCATTCCCTCCATGCCAGCAAATTTCTATTAAAGATGACAATAATTAAAACAATTAGCACAAGATAGAATCACAAACTTCAAAAGAAAACAACCCATCAGATAGAAAACCCATACCGAGAAATCCATCCCTCCCAAATCCAAGTCAGTAGGACCTAATCAAATCACCAAGTAAAACTCAATAAGTTCCAACAAAGGCACATATGCATATATGAATATGATTAGTCAAATCGTAGCTCAGAGTGACATACCGGTGTCATCATCTTCATCCACCCATTTGTCCCAGTCAACTTTCAAGTAGTGTGGTGTCTTGTCATCCCCACGGAACAGCTTCTTCCACCACCCCTTCTCTGCTTTCTCAACCACACAGAAGATACTCCTGACACCTGTGTTTATTTTGCTTTCCTATAACAGTCAGAAAAATTATTAACAAAGGCATAAGAAAATAGGAAGAAGCAAATTAATAAAAGAACCCGTGCAAAAAGGAAAGACTGATGGTGCAAATTCATAAGCTAGTTAGCGCCATACGAATTCCATCACTCAATGGTTCCCATCTAGGAGATCCCCAGCACACAGACACACACACAAATAAATAAATAATAAAATATACAACAACAACCAAATTTGATGACCCTAACAAGCAGACATGAACATTCCATCAGATAACTTCAGATATCATCAATTACTACTGAAATGACTCTGAAAGATGATTGTTGGGAAAGAAAATTCCTAAGGTCGAAGCCACTGAATTGTTGGTATGTACTATGTAGGCTATGCTTATGTGACACATGTATGGCACAGGCCAAGGTAAAGTATTTCTAACATCCATCCAACATGACACAAACATTTCTCATGGCCCACCTAATTTATCACCTGACCAAAGCAATGTTTTCATATAGTAGCAACCAATGTCAAGAAACAAGATTCTTACCTCTACATTCACTTTATCAAAAAGATCCATCTTCAGTTCGTAAACATGGTTTTCTGCCCCAGCGGTAGCAGAGAAAGTGAAAACACCCTCTGGTTCGAGATTGACCTTTGCATTTTTTGCATCAGGCAATAATACCGTAATGTAAACCTTGTCCAACCTCTGTGCCCACTTCACCTCAGGATGACGACTGCAAAATTTGAAGCATCTTTTAGTAGTCAGTCAGTGAACATATGTAAAAATGGAATGATAATAATGAATATGTTTTAGTAGTCAGTCAGCGAGCATATGTGAAAATGTAATGATAATAATGAATACGAAAATGAGCTTTCATAAAATGTCACAGACAAAGGCACAATCTACAGGAGAAGATGGTTATCCTTTAATGTAGCCCACAGAACCAATTTTTGGGGGCTGGTCAGCTTCCAAAAAAAAGTGCCTGAAAAGAGGCTAAAAGCCCCAATTTCCTGTCTCAAGTATTTTAATTGTAATTAATATTAACATAGAGGAATCACTCATCATGACAGTGGAGCTCAATCCCAACCATGGCAGGGACACGCCCTATCTACGAGGTCAAAATCATAAAATGCCTAAGATTTATGATATAGGATCTACGGTTTGACTAGATTTTAATTGGAAATGAACCATGATTTGACAAATAAGATCTCAAAAAAGGGAGTAGAAGGATACATGGTGTGGCAATGAGTCCTTGCCCTTTGCTTTTCTGGTTATATTGTATTAGGCCCAATACTACAAGATGGCTGAAGAAGTGGTATGGGATCCAAGGTTCATATGCTAACAACTAGGAACAAGACTGATTAATTGAAACTTTAGAAGGCTCAAGCAGATGGATCTAAAGCTTCTAATACCCAAGTAAAAGATGAGCATGTGGAGTGTGGGTCCAAAAGCATCCATCTCGGTCAAATTCTTTTTTTACATCTGTAGTTGGGGCTGAAGGATGTTTCCTATAAGATTAACTCGTAGTCCATATATTCCTTCCAAAGTTGCCTTCTTTACCTAGATGGCATCTATCTTAATAGAATCCTAATAGTAGATCATCTAATCTTAACGAAGAAGATAATACCAAAAATGTGTGTGTTGGCATAAGCTGATCCGTAACCCATCTTTGATACATTCATATTTAACTCATTACAGTGGCAAATCAACTGTAAATGACATAATCTCTTTAGAATGTTTCTCACGAATTATCCAACGAGTAAAAACTATTTTCTCCATTTTTCCCAAATGATTTTAGGTCATTATCTGCACCAAAATACCAAATTTATTTTTTCCAAATTATGTTAGGTACCTGTCCACATCTAAATGCCAAAACTAAACTCAACTGCTTCTTCTCCAAAATCAATTAAAAAGAAAAGATTTATGTGCCCCTTAAAACAAATGAGAGATTAATATGCCAAACCTTTTATAAAATTATTTGACAGAGGTAAGTATGAGTAGGAATGAAAATTGAGAAAATATGATATGGAAGTACAAAATTACTGAACAAAGCGTCTTCATATATATATATATATATATATATAGAGAGAGAGAGAGAGAGAGAGAATTGAGAATTAGTGTTTATTATGTGCCTCTACCAATACAATCAGCGCGGTATCTAATTCTTTTTTTTTTTTTTATGAATAGCACGGTGTCTAATTCTAAGTTATCACAAGTACTAACTGGTAATAATTTGAGGACACAAATGCCAGAATTGTGTTAAGTATTACACGAAGGCAACATTTTTCAGCCACATTGCTGAAGCATTTCAACAATATTTAATGCAAAGCAATCCCATTATGTACTAGAATTGTTTGCCAGATCTCAATAGACGAAATGAAAGCACTACAAGCTTCTTTTCAAACAGGTGGCTTATGGTATTGCAAGAACCTCTTCAAACTACTGCTCTGACAACTATCTCTTCTATTTAGACAGATTCATGTTGAGAACAATACATCGAATAGCTTTATTTCAAGCAAACTTCGCCGAATCTTCCACATATAAAATACGTGCTTTTCCTCAATAACTCTTAGGCTACAAACAAAAAAATCTAAAAAACCGGTTTCTTAAATATTCCAAACTGAAACAGTTAAACCCTAACTCATACATTGCACCGCTCGAAGCTATTAACAAAAGCAAAATCGCATTCTATTATACGTATTTCAGTCGAACTCACACTAAACCAAATCAAGTCTCGAGATTAACAAGTAACCAAGAACAGATCAACACAGTATTCCATTTGTGATTAAACGCATAAAATCGATCTAAGAACAAAAAAAATCGATCACATCTACTAAAAACAAGCATCCAGTATAAAACGATGAGACGAGAAAGATCTAAATCGAGAACACTCACCTCATATTATCACAATATGAAAACCCTAGAAAGCAAAGTCGGGGACTTGGAGCTCCAGTTAACGCCAGAAGTGGTAGAACAACACTCCAAAGGTAAAGGTATTACGTTGCTTCCTTTTATAGGCAATGGAATTACGAAAGTGCCATTTAACTTTAGCTTTGCCTTCGTTCTTTTCTTGTTCTCGATAACTACTTTAACTTTATCTTGGTCGATAAATAGTAAAGTGTTGTTCTTTACTTCTTTTCTTCTCCAGTTGCGTGGATCTTGGTTTAGAATACAAGCGTTCCAAAAATCTTCGGTGTGGATGGAGAGATATCACGCCAGTAGCTACCAGAATGGGACACAATGCAAGTGAAAGGCTACTTTGATAAATGTACATGTACTTATTAACTGTTTAATTATCATAACACCCTTCTTTACTCTTGTGTATTTTCTTAAATACCATTTTCTAATGCATTGATACTGAGGTGGTATCTCTTTATTTGGGAGCCGTATCCACCTTATGGTGTGCTACGGTAAGCCACAGACACAAATGGGGGTGTGGCCTGCAAAATGTGTATATGGCCCCTACCCCTTTGTCTCCGTGGCTCACTGTGGCGCACCACAAGGTGGCGCATAGGATACAAGTCCCTTTAATTGGACCGGAGATGACTCGGGACCCACTGACAAAGTAAAATAAAGTTTGAATCATCTTCACTCTAACTGGAGCAATGTCACACAAGTACCAATCAATGCACACAATGCCTCACAAAGTGATTTTAGGTGGAAGGAGGGTGTTTTGTAAATAAGGAAGATAAGTATTTTGTACATGTGCCAAAATGCCCTTTGTCAGATTTTTTGTTGGATGATAGATTGGTACTGGTGTGATAGAGTCTAATAGGAAATGATCCTAACTTAGTAAAATAATCTCTAGGAGTGAGAGAGGATCCTTTGCTGCTGTCAAAGTATTCTTAAAACACTACATGCATTTACTAGAGCACAACTTATAGGGCATCAAACATAAAATAGAATTTGAGTGGATGATTTTCACTTTTTTTGTCTATGTGTTGCAGTATAGGATTCTAGGTGGGCATTTGGATGTAATGTAACCCCAACTTTAATTTACAATAGATGATCAATTGATGAATGTGCTCTCAACCATTGGATCTTGGTGCCATTAAGATCTGGGAAAATTTGAGGTTGTTCTTAGGGTTATTGATCGTTCAGGAGAGATGTGTGACATGGGTTAGGTTTAACCCAACCCAAATCCATGGTTGAGTTGAGTTGGGTTTTCTAGATAATCGATTGGATTAGGATTAGGAAAAGCTAATTTGATTTAAGATCGGGTTGACTTAGGATTCAGACCTTAGGGAACTTGACCTTATAGAGCCCAACTGTTTGTTTATTTTGAACTTTTGGCATAAATTTAAGGAAGAAAATGTTCTGTGATGACAAAATGTCTGTAGTATTTACGGTGAATTATAAGTTGACACATATTGTGCTCGGGGTTCAGAAAAGTGTTCAGGTGTAAAAAAAGAGACACCAATTCAAAAACACACCATGTGTCAATCAATGGCATGCCTACATAGGCACTGGCAATCATTCTCCTAAATGTAAATACATAAAAAAAATTCATTAAAGAAACTTGGATGGAGAGCAGATTGTATCCGCTCTCCGTATCATCTGCTCCTCTCTGCACCCTGTCAGGGGGAGGGCACATCAGCGCCGACAAGTGAT
>JAOXJP010000008.1:13084509-13100934 GCA_025762735.1 Platanus orientalis | reverse complement strand
TGTTTTTTATTGCTATTAAATTGCTCTCTCTCTCTCTCTCTCTCTCTCTCTCTCTCTCTCTCTCTCTCTCTCTCTCTCTAAAAGTATAAAATGTTAGAGAGCAAATGTTCTACTCCCAAATTGTTTACTCCCCATGTTCTCAGACACAAAGGCTGGGTGTATAGGGTTAAAACTGTTCTTTCACGAAGCAAATGTTTTGTGCTATACTGTATATGGTGAATTATAAACAGACATGTGTTATTTTGGGGGGTAAAAGGGTCCAAAAAAGTGTTCGGTTGAAAAAGTAGGTGGTCAATAAAAGACATCAAATCCAAAAAACACATCATGTATCAATCAATGGCATGCCTTTAGAGGTCTGTGTCAAAACAGACAATCATTCTCCTTTCAAAAAAGCATCACATGCTGGTCTTTGTGTTTGGGAACATGGGGAGTAGACAATTTGGGAGTAGAACATTTGTTCAAAAAACATTTATCATCACAAGATTGGGTAGGATCTAGGTTCTTAATAGTAGCTAAGTTGATTCAGTATTGTTCTTCCACTGGGAGAAATTTGAGGAGTCCGATCCTCTGCACCGGGAGCAGGGTGCGTCCTCTCACAAGGGGGTGTGGGGTTCACACATGAAGATTTTCTTGTAAAATTTTGATCATTACGGAACTGCCCATCCAAAGATTACAATTTTGGTGTGATATATCAAGTGTGTAGATGACCCACCAATTGCACCTGATTTTATAATCAAAGGTGTCCGCATCAGCATATTTTGGTCTAACACTCAGCTGCTCGATTTATCTTGAACAGTAAATGAACCAACAGTCAACAATCTGCGAAAATGTTCATTGTATCCTGGTAAATACACTGATGACCTCAAACAACATTTGAAAAAAAAAAGAATGAAAGACATGGCACACAAGTTGTCCTATTGGAAGAGTGCTTGTTGGAACAAAGTCATATATATATATATATATATATATATATATATATATATATATATATATATATATATATATTTTGTGTGTGTGTGTGTGTGTGTGATCATGTCCAGCACCAACACATTTCCCAGTGACAAGTCAATCAGGGTGCAAGCTGTTAAAAGTAACTATATAAAAAGTTGACTGAAACATTAAAACATAATGTATAGATAATTACCTTTCGACATAGAGGGCATTTTGCTTTAGGCTCTGCTGCCTTTAATCCATCCACAATGGTCACTGAGGCAGCAGAGCAAGCACACATGTAGCAGAAGATATGTCCGCACATGAGAGCCACTGAATCAAATGCTGTATCCTGTTATAAATAAGACAAATGGATATATCAACAGATCCCGCACTGAAACAGCAATAGCAGCAAAGTGAACAAGCTTAGAGTGAAACATACTATTGAATGAGGTTCAGATCACAAAGCAGATGAAAAATTCCTCCATGTGTGTGTACACGTGTACGGTTAGTGTGTTTCTTGAGTCCAGTATGGTTGGTGCACGGGATAAAAAGATGATATCAATGTTCTCAAAATTGGTCATTAAGAACAACAATAAAGATGTGCAATATTTTGTTGTGATATACAGATATAGACATAATGGATATCAAGTTAGAATCACACACATATAAACCCAGTTTCAAATATTTGCAGTAAGAATCGGGAGAATTTTTTCATAAACAGCCCCCAATTAGGTCAACCTCGTGATTTCCAAGTTCGAACAAGGAAACCATTGGTAAACTGAAAGCTTAATCACACACCTGATCTACGTACACAGGAAGGATAAGGACCCTCCAATTGACTGTTCACATCTAGAAGATCTTGTATAATACTAAAACTCAGCCCGATAAGAAGATAGTAACCATTCATTCTTTAGATGTTCTTCTCAACAGCTGTTATAACTAAAACTGTGTCCAACAAAATCCGTAGAACAGAAGTTTATGATCATCTGCCAGGGTTGAAGTTTGGGTGGGTGGAAGGGGCACCCTTCGACCACATGTGCCATGTGCATAAAATATGTTAGGTTCCCTTGCATAAATGGATTCATGAACTCACCAAACATATAGAACAAGTCAGATCAATATTGAGCTTCACTAGATCAGAAAGTGCGCAAGAGAGTGATGGCTTTCCATTGTCGAGCATGAGCGAAAAGTCCTCAAATAAGTTTGAGACTGTCCTGGTCTTGGCATTGGTTTCCCTCAAGTTAATGTGAAAGGCCATTAGCTCACAGAGCCACGGAGACTGAAGGATCTCAATATGCATATTTTGGGCTCGTGACTTGAAGGCCTGGCCTTGCTTAGAGTAATGGATCTGTATCCAGAACAAAAAGTAAGTAAAACTATTAATTAAACCAGAATATATTTTGTTTCACTGATTTATTTAGATAAAAAGCAGAAATGCATTTAATAATTTGGATATAGACCTTGTCATACTTCTTTAGAATTTTTCGGATGGCAATGGCATTGATCATCGCATAGGTAACCAGGTCCTTGCCTTCTTGGATTAAAGCAATATAGTTCCCTTGCAGTTTCCCTTTAAACCATATAAAATACTTTCGGAAGCCTGACGCCAAGTGCACCTTGAGCAATTTACGTGTACGCTCATTAAAATAACTCACAATTGCAGACATCTCCTTTAGAAGAGAGGGGAAGAAGGTCCCATCACACACTACACAAGAATTAACATCAGAAACTGATTAAAACTCAGAAGTTATGGGGATGAAGACAGAGAATCAACAACCAAATGCTATTTGGGGGTAAGATTAATGAGAATGTAAGGAAGTCTGCTGACAGTTCTTTCCTTTTGTGCTTCCTTCGAAGAAATCATTTTGTATCCTGTTGAATTTCCTGATGACATGGTTAGCATCATCTTTGAGGATGCGACCGGTTGTACATACTATAGACTATAGAGAGTCTAAAGAGGAGAAGGTGCCAACATTGGCCTCCACCACTTTAGGGCCTGCACTTCCAAACTTTCTTCCTCATTTATTTACATTTTGAATTGACCATAACATGAATGAATTTAAAATACATGGTAAAATTGTTCCCAATTTGTATAAACCTTAAACTATAAGCATGAAGAACAGGCAAAAGCACAACTGCTTGTTCTTCAGGAGAATTCATCATGGACTGAGGGAAACACACACATACAGACTTCTGCGGGCAACAGAAGCTGAAAGTGGATCAATTAAAATAATGGATCAACAAACTCTTTTTATTTTCTTTAGCTTTTCTGCCTCTTGTCTCAAAGCATTGTGTGTGTTGCGGGGGGGGGGGGGGGGGTAACCAATTCTTAAAATTTATAATTTTTTTATTTCCAAGCATGAACAGGCAAATTCGCCATAAAGACCAAAGGTTTAAGCTCCTATAAAAAGGGGAAATAGCAGAATTTTTCTTAAAAAATGCAATTTCTATACAAAGAAACGAGACTATAAAGCCCAAACAGAAAACCAAAATAAAGGAAGAGGAAAGGAGAAATTGGAGTTCTTTAATTCCGTATCATGACAAACAATTAATGCATTTTTTAATACTCTAACAGGGTATCAGCCAAAAGCATAAAAAATATTAAATATATGAAAAAATCAAAAAGCCAAAAATGAAAGAACTTTTAGAGTTATTCCATCTAATCATCTATAGCTTGTTTTTCTATTTCCTGATAAGTATCATCTACATTCAGGGTTAAAAAAATGAAAATTTCAGCCAATAAAACAAGGGAAAGAAAACAAAGATACAGTGAACAAAACCCAATTGGATATCTTGACCACCTAAGCAAAGGCCATTTTTCAATCATTCCCAAAATCAAATAGATGCTAATTTCATCATATACCTACCACCATACCAGAAAGATCTCCTTCAGAAATATTTAAATTAACTAAGATAGATGAGGCAAAAAAAGAAAGACGAGAAATGGGATTTCTAATTATATTTTCCAGGATTAAAACACACAAGGATGAGAGAGAAGGAAGAATCAACAACAAAGAAATTTGATTGAATTACAGAGTTGCAGTCTCTGTAAATTACCTGGACACTGGTGGGGACATGCAGTGGTGTTAAGAACCCCATCAACATCTTTCTGCAACTGAACCTCTGTCTTACACTTCTTCAGAATCTTCTTAAACTCCTTAAACCCAATCCCAGGTAATGGTTTCACCTGTCCTTGCATGTACTCCTGATATCTCTTACAGAACTTCATATCCCCTTCCTCCTCTGCTCCAACGAAAGAAAGCTCATCAAAATCAAAGCTTCATAATAACAAAAAGCTCATCAAAATCTACAAGGTTTTCCCACAAATGGGTCTATTTAGAAGAACCCGTTAAAGAGTTTGATTGCTTGCTGTTTTAATGAAAGGGATCTTCCAAGATTTCTTACTGCCATGTTCGCAAATGAAGCTTTTCCGTAATTTGTGTAGAAATTTAAAGTCGAGTTCTCTCTTTTTACCCTTTCGAATTTTATAACGGCTTCGGCACTTCACGGTTGTAGATGACGATATTGTCTGTAATTTCTCGTGAAGATAACGCCCTTGCATTAATTTTTGTTTTCTTGGATTATTGGAGGGGATTAGTGTGGTTAGCTGAGGCTCGGGTGCGTGTCACTTTCGCATAGATGTTTTATTTCTTTACTATTTTCGGCCGCCGGTAACCATTGCACCGGGCACAAATGATGATGGTGCTAAAAAAGCAATAATCCTATTTCAATAATTTAGGGTGGCAACGTTTGACACGACCCATGAACCCGACATGAAATTAGCGGGGGATTTATTGTAAACTTGTTTCGGATCAAAGTGGGTGACACAATTAATAAATGGGTTGTGTTCAAGTTAAGCCATATAATCGTATTTCCTTAACGGGACATGATGCAATAACATGAATTGGCACCCCCTAGTCACATGACCCACAAACTCGAGGCAAAATTAGTGGGTAGGGGTTTACTATAATATATTTCAGGTCAAAGCAACTTAACTCACTTTGACACAATTAATAAATGGATTGTATTCAGGTTAATTCATATAATTGTGTACCCTTAACTAGACATGGCATGAATTGAACTCGTTGGCACAAATTGTCACCCTTATTTGAAGCAGCTCATTTTGTATTATAAAAGCTCATGTATGAACAATGATTAATTTTAGGAAGAAAATGTTCTGTGATGAAAATGCGTCTGTAATATATATGGTGAATTATACATTCACATGTGTTGTTTTTTAGGGTAAAAATGTCTAAAAAAGGTGTTCAGTTGAAAATTTGGTGTCAAAAATATACATCATGTGTCAATCAATGGCATGCCATTAGAAGTCTGTGTCAAAACAGATAAACATTCTCCTTAATTTTACTTTCCTGTCTGGCTATTCTAGCTGGGGGTACGTCCCGTTGAGAAAACAGTTTTCAAATGAAATAATAGGAGTCCATAAAAATGAGTTTTATAGGGTTAAAACCATATAAAAGTGTTCAAAAGAACATTGACTCCTTCTCTAACAGAGGCACCAAATTCAAAAAAGCCATCACGTGTCAACCTGTAATGTGGGGATACAAGAAGAGAGAGACAAATTTGGGTGTAGCACAATCCTTCCCCATTAAAAAAATTTAAAGGAAAACAAAAGAAAAACCACAAAGATAAGATTGAAGGTTTCGATTCTCTTCTTTTTGGTAGATCAGGTCGGGCCTGCTGTTGCATAAAACGCAGCCTCTCACTGGACAATTACTTGCCCAGAGGATACTCTCCTGCTGCTAAGATAAATCTGTCAGCACTCACTTTTTGGGGACAGATTTATCTGCCACGAAAGAGGATTTGTTCTCAATTACTTGTGGAATGCTGTTCATGAGTTTTGAAGCCACACCTCACATCTCCACTTAGAAAGGTGATACCGCGTCAATTTCTCCTTTTTGTGAAGATAACACATTACCTGAAAAGAAAATTATTTGTCCACGAAGCACCGTTCCCCCCTCACAGGGGGTGTGGGTCCAATGCAAAAGTACATGGGCCACACATCCCAATGAAGGGGGGAACGGTGCTTCGTGGACATAAAATCAGCCCTCAGTTATATATTATGTTATTTAGTGGCCTAAATAAAAAACCTCCAGAAGTGGAGTTTGTAAAAGTTAACTTTGATGGATCATTTTTTATGTTTGTATGATTGGGGTTGTGATTCATGAGTGGAAAGGGTATTTTTTATGCAAATTCGGATGGGAATTATGTAGATAGTGTTTTCGTTGTTGAATGTCTTACTGCTCACTTGGTTATTTCTACAGCCCATGAGATATGCCTTGGGTGCTTGATCTTGGAGGGTGACTCCTCAAAAGTCATCACCCTTCTCTCATATCCAAATGGAGAGTTTCTTTGGGTTGTTAGTGGCCTCATTTGTGACTGTTTATCTTTGACCTAATCCTTCGATCAGTTTATTTGTAATTATGTTAAACGATGTGCTATTTTGCAGGTTGATCGGTTGGCAAAGCATGGTCTAAGTTCTAAATCTTTTAATAATTGGTATTGGGTTCATCTTCTATGGTCTATGGTTGGAACAGGATCTCTCTCTCTCTCAATGTAGCTGTTCTAAACATTTCCTTTTTCTCTAATATATTGATTTGAGATTATAAAATAATAATAATAATAATAATAATAAGCTATTTTAAATTTGGCTAAATATCTGGCTATGTCGGTGCCATGGTAGGGAAGTGTCTTAGTAAATATAAACTTCTTTTCAACCTCTCATTAACAAAGCTACCCTTCATCAGGATGACGTGGATTAGTAAATCCAATATTAATTGGTCATAAACAGAAATATAAAGTCATGGTTCCATGACATGAGGCCAGCGTACATTCACGAGTCTAGATATGTTGAGCCAAGATCCTCTAAGTTAAACTACTCCCACCAAAATTTGGTTGAAGATTTAAATGATTTGTATATGTTTCATGTTTTGAAAATAATTTCAAGTTAAAAGTGTACCAACTTATTGCTAAGATTGGGACTCATGTTGTACAAGTTTATGTAACCACACATGTAATCCCTTAAGGTTTACTTAACATCAACATTATACATATCTTTAATGCCAGGAAGGATAATTGTTGATATACTCTCTTTCTCTTTGTCTTTCTCTCTCTCTCTCTAAGAGCTGAGCCTAGGCCTTATTTTAAGCTCATAGAGCTGAGTTTCATTAACCTCAGTTCATTAAAAGCTCGGTTTGATTAAAAATTATACATATAAATAATGATTTTATGTCTTATATGTTGTGATAATAACAACATTCAAATAAGACAAATTAGGCTAATGAGCCACTAGGATGTTGGACCCTTTTCTTTTCTTTTCTGATTGGTGAGCCGAGGCCAAACTTTATCTTCATGTGACGAGCCCTAACTGAATTAAACAAAGCTCAGCTCGTTGACACCCTTACTTGAATGTAACTTTATGCCCATGTCATTGCTCTACAGATTGCTACAGTTGAGCATATTTTAGTGGTTGACACATGACAAAAAAATTAACAAAAGTTATTGTTTTATGAATAATAGGTTTATTAAGAAAATAGAGAGGGAGGGGGAGAGACTGTCCAATGACCAAGGAGGCCAGTTAAAAGAGAAGAATGAGCAAAGAGAAAACGATACAAAACTGAATGTTAGCAGAACTTTGAAAATCTAGATAGGATAATAACTCAGTTTCATACGATGGCAGTAGCTTGGGAAGGAGGTGATCAGATAATGGAAGTTCATAGATGCGATGGATATTCCCTCTGCCTTGTATTAGGGTTTAGCAGAGCACAAAATTTGCCCTCGTAGGATAACACATGGTGTGTAAGGTTATGCAGTAGACTTAAACTCTAGGAGGACTTGCTCTAATTTGATGTAGAAAATGGTCTTACCCATACTCGTTTAGTTTCCATTATACAACGTCAATAAAGACAACAGATTACCTTTAATATCCTTTACATGAACACCATATTGTGGCCCGGATTTTGTGCACACAAAATTTGTGTGCAATGCATGTCCACGGAACAAGGGACGGACACATCAAAATTAAAAATGATAAACACCTCCAAGAAGTGTAAATCACTTTTCGGCGCTCATACGTCCACCACTTGGTCTGTGCAGATTTTATGTGCACAAAAGCTGGGGCTCACCTTAGCATGAGTACTTTTGTTAGTACCATAGATATGGTACGTCACTTTTGTAATTAAAGGGTGGGCATTAAGCATTTTGGATTTGTTGCTTAAGCTCACAAAGCATTGAATTTTGGCACATAACCCATTGAATTGCCCAAAAAAATGTCCGAATCTTCTGCAGTAAGTTAAAATACATACCAAGCTTTGTGAAATGGTTGTGGTACAAAGAGGATTAAGAACACTCCCCTTGACTAATGCAAACCACTGCCCCCTCAGCGCTGAAAAGTGATATGCGTCCCTCTCCCACCCCCAAAAAAAGTGTAAATCACTTTTCAGCACTGATGTGTCCCACTCCCCCTGTTAGTGGCAGAGTTTAGCGGTTTTTAGGGGAGCATTCCCAAACCCTCACCCTTGTGATATGGTCTTTGCAAGGGAAAGGTCAGGGATTTATGTCCCTTGGGTTGCATCCCCATTGGATTGAGTTGATGTTTGCCACTCCCCACCAGTGATAGTGTCGGTTTGCCCTTTGTGACAGCAACAGGTCCAAATGGTTTTATCGGGAAAAAAAATTAAAATATATAAACCTGCAACTATTTTCAAAATATATACATATGCAGAAAATATATAAATAAATCTCCGACCAATTTTGGGCAGAATTTTATAATTTTTGTACAAATGTCCAAGCAGAGACACTTGTTGGTCGTTACTATGTTAATCATGAATCCAAACACGCACTTTATGAATCTCCACTGTTACTATCGCTGTTGAGCTCTGCCCTTTTTTCCCGCAGGAAAACTTCCAGTGAGAAGCAACTATGCCATTCTATACCAAAAAAGTAAAAGGGAAAGAAATAAAGTTCTATGACCAAAAAGTGTTTGTGACCCTATATGACCACTAAACAGGATGCACATACTGTGTATGTGGTAAAAGTGTCAAAAAGTGCTCAGTTCAGAAAGTAAGTGGCCAAAAAAGATGAATCAAAATTCAAAAACACATCATGCATCAGTTTGTAGTGTGGTTACAAAGGGCCACAGACAATTTTGGTCACAGACTGTTAGTGTCAAAAAGGAAATGAGGAATATCCCCCGTTCGCCATTAGAATGTAGTCTCACCTTATCCGACGGAGAACTGACAACAAGAAGCACCCATAGAGAAACTTTGTGTTGTCACTATACCAATTGTTTAAAAACACGAAGCAAATGTTCTGTGATAAAAATGCCTCTGTAGTGCATATGGTGAATCAAAAACAGACATGTATTGTTGGGGGATAAAAGGGTCCAAAAAAGTGTTCAGTAGAAAAAGTAGGTGGTCAATAAAAGACATCAAATTCAAAAACACATCATGTGTCGATCAATGCACGATAATAGAGGTCTGTCTCAAAATAGACAATCATTCTCCCCTTCTAAATATATAATAAATGAATGCATGTGTATTTATTAAAGTAGCCTAGTTAGGGATCATGTCTTGTGTATGGTAACTCTTCATTCCATCTAGCACAACTACTTGCTTAGCAACCTAGAAGGATAAGAATTTCCATATGAATCTACAATAAAGTTACACCCTTTGCTTATTTATATGGAGTAAACAAAGTTGGTTATTAGGGTTCCATACTTCAACACGTAATCTCTAGAATCTCCAAAAGAAGGAGCCGTGATAGGAATGTTTGTAGCAAATGTCAAAAGAGAAAAGATTAAAAACTACGCCATCACATTTGAGCCCCGCCATCTTTTCTTGTCGAGGAAACAACTTAATTTATTTGTCTCTTCCAATTCCCAATCCTGCTTATTGATTCCTTTGTCCTCTTCTTCTTATCTATCCTTCATAGCCAGAGTGAAGACTTCAATTACCATACTAAAAGAGTCTTACCTAATGAGGATGGCGGTGGGAGGGACAAAGTTTTTCTGTAGCAAATTTTGCTATGACTTCTGTAGTATGAACCAAAAGCACGGATTTTCATTCTTTAACCTGTTTTTGTTTTTTGTCTTTTTGTTCATTTTAGAAAAAGCAACAGCAAAATTCACTCCAGGGATTGCTCGAAATGTGGAGGTATGAGGACTGGTGAACCCTGGATTAGGGTGACCAAAACTGATGATGAATGGAGAGATACCACACTAGTAGAGCACGTGTCACAATCAATGCCCATAAAGGGATCCTTGATAGTAAATACACATGGGTCAAGGGAAGGTATTATAATAAATATACAATGTTATTCACTTATATATATATATATATATATATATATATATATATGTTGGCGGATCATGTTCGTGTTGTGTCTAGATAAAGGTATTCGACTATATGGTTCAATCCAAACCTAACCCATTTATTAATTGTGTCATGATGGGTCAACCAGTTTTGACTCGAAACAGGTTTACAGTCCGCCCTAACTCACTTATTTTGTGTTGGGTTTGCAGGTTATGAGGTAATTTGTGTTGGCTGATCAGATCTATGTCATGTTGAGTTAAGGGTATCCTTAAACCGAATCTGACCCATTTATTAATTGTGTCAAAGCATATAATCTGTTTATCCACTTTGACCCAAAACAAGTTTAGAGTCAACCTTAACTCGTTTATATAGTGTCAGGTTCATGGGTCGTTAGGGTTGTCAACTATCCAATTATTATCCGCATTCAGATAAGCTAATATTCGATTTGAATGCATTTATATCTGATTAGATTATTCGGCTATATATATATGTGTATCCATTGACATTATTAGCTAATTAATATTTATAAAAATACATCGTATGAATGTTATAACTTTAACCTATTTCTTTATCTCCCATTCCCAAATTCTCAATTTGAATGAAGCCAAGGGATTGTCTTCTATTTCTATAATTCCTAGGTTTTTATTATACGGATATATCCAACTTGTATCCAACCGCGGACAGCCCTACGGGTCGTGTCAAACATTGCCACCCCTATTTGTGGGCCCCGTATCATGTGGCATTGCCGAGTGAACTTGCATTTTGTTTGGAGACCAAACTTTGACTTGCGGTTCGGTAGCATTAACCATCAGAGTCATTGATCTATGTGCCGATACTACTACCCCTCAGATAGTGAGAATAATTAAGGCTAAATTCGTAAATTTAAAAGACTAGATGTGCGGCTTGAGCGCGTGGGCGTGTAGGGGAGGTGGGAAGTGGGGAACCAGTTGCATTCAAAACAAGCAAAACCCAAGTCTGGTAAGTGCTATGCATGTGAAATTAATGGTTGATTCCCTCTTTACGGCCCACCGTCCCCCATTCAATCTGCCTTAAGACCCTCTTTCCTGTCTTTGTCTTCTGCTGTGATGGTTCCAGGAAAAAGACTATTCTCCAGACATGCTCACTGTTTTCTCACGTTTCGAAACCCAACTCTCCAATCCCAATCCTTAAATCTGAACCATCTTCAATCTAATTAGTCTTTCCAATGGCGGATACCCTTCTATGTTTCTGGGTTTTCGTTTTCCTCTGTAACCCAGTTTTCTCCCAGTTTGATGAGTTCTTCTATGAGGGGTTTGCCGGAGTTGGCAACAACATAAGCTTGAATGGAGTTGCTGAGATTGAGAAGAACGGGATCCTTCGATTGACGAACGATACCAGTCGATTGCTCGGTCACGCCTTCTACCCATCTCCTCTCCGGTTCAAGAACTCCACTGATGGGAAAGTTTTTTCCTTTTCTACCTCTTTCGCCATCGCGATCGTTCCTGAGTATCCGAAGCTCGGCGGCCATGGCCTCGCCTTCACGATTTCTCCGACGAAGGAGCTCAAAGGGGCTCTTCCGAGTCAGTATCTCGGCCTAATGAACTCGAACGATGTTGGGAACTTCTCCAATCATATCTTCGCTGTCGAATTCGATACAGTTCAAGACTTCGAATTCGGCGATATGAACGATAACCATGTGGGGGTCGATGTCAATGGCATGAGATCGAACGCCTCTGCTAACGCCGCCTATTTTAGAGACGATTTGACAATACAAAACCTTACTCTCAAAAGTGGTAAGGCGATTCAGGCGTGGGTCGATTACGATTCGGTAACAAATCTTGTCAATGTAACGCTTTCGTCCTCCTCTTCGAAACCCAGATTGCCAATCATCTCTTTCCATTTAGATCTCTCCCCGATTCTCAATGAATCCATGTATGTGGGCTTCTCTGCTTCGACGGGTCTGCTCGCGAGCTCCCATTACGTCTTCGGATGGAGCTTCAAGATGAACGGATCCCCTCGAAACCTCCAACTCTCTTCTCTCCCTTCGCTCCCCGGACCCAAAAAGAAACACACTGCCTTAACGATTGGTGTCTCTGTTTCAGCCGTTGTTATCGTGATTGCTGCAATCTTCCTTGCTCTTTACCTCACTTGGAAAATCAGGAACGCTGATGTTATAGAGGACTGGGAGCTCCATGTCGGCCCCCATCGATTCTCCTACAAAGAACTCAAGCTCGCAACTAAGCGTTTCAGAGACAAAGAGTTACTTGGGTTTGGCGGATTCGGCCGAGTTTACAGAGGAACACTACCGAAATCGAAGACCCAAGTTGCAGTTAAGCGGATCTCGCACGAATCGAAACAGGGTTTGCGAGAATTCGTGTCTGAGATTGCGAGCATCGGTCGTCTGCGCCATAGAAATCTGGTTCAATTGCAGGGATGGTGTCGCAGACGAGGCGATCTCCTCCTGGTGTACGATTTCATGCCTAACGGAAGCTTGGATAAATTCCTCTTCGACGAACCCAAATCGATTCTCAGCTGGGAGCAGAGAATCAACATCATCAAAGGCGTAGCGTCAGGTCTTCTCTACTTGCACGAGGGATGGGAACAGGTCGTGATTCACAGAGACGTTAAAGCGAGTAACGTGCTATTGGACAGCGAGTTGAACGGTCGACTCGGCGACTTCGGACTTGCTAGATTGTACGAGCACGGGTCCAATCCGAGCACGACTCGTGTGGTGGGTACATTGGGATATATAGCGCCGGAGATGACGCGCACCGGGAAGGCAACAACGAGCTCCGACGTGTTTGCTTTCGGTGCTCTGTTGCTCGAAGTCACCTGTGGGAGGAGGCCAATTGAGCCCAAATCATCGCCGGAAGAACTTGTATTGATTGATTGGGTGTGGGAGAATTGGAGAGAGGGGAGCATCCTTGAAGTGGTGGATCCAAAATTGAAGGGGGATTACAATGAGATGGAGGTGGTTTTGGTTTTGAAGTTGGGTTTGATGTGTTCCAACTGTTCGCCGGCGGTGCGTCCAACGATGAGACAGGTGGTGAGGTATCTGGAAGGAGAGGCGAAGGTGCCGGAAGTGTTGAGTGCGCCGGGGGAGTACGAGGCGGGGAAGAGCGAAGTGGGGTTTGAAGATTTTCTTCACTCGTACCCGTCTTCGTCATTTGAAAAGGTAACTTCGTGTTCGTTCATGGCAGCTGGAGATGGTGACGTTGAAGCTCCTAGTACTTCCCCTCTTTCTCTTCTTTCCGGATGAGGTGATGCTAGCTTTCCATGGCCCATGGCCCATGGTCCGGGGCCCATTTGAAAGACAACTTGAGGGAGTTTTCTTTTTCTTTTGCCGTTTTGTCTGTCTTGTTATGTAAGGGTTCTGTCTCTCATGTTACCTTTGTTTTATTGTAAAGTAATTAACTAATCCAACTTGTAGATTTTTATTAAGTCGCTTATTTATCAATTTTGTGTGTGGACAACATTAAACTAAGAGGGAAAGTCTAAAGCTTGGTTGCAAAATTGTCTTAACAAAGTGTTAGTCAAATAATCAATTTTCATTTATATAATGTTTCTAGTTTTTTTTTGGACTAATTACAAAAAACATCTACTGAACTATTGACAATATACAATCTCTCTTCTCGGTCTATCAATAATTATAGAAAGATGAAGTATTGTGAAACTTAACCAAATTAGGAAGAAGAAGCATGAAAAAACTGGAAAGTTGTCTTTCTTTTCTCGGTCTATCGATAATTATAAGAAGATGAAGCATTGTGAAACCAAATTAGAAACAAGGTGAAGCATGCAAAAACTGGAAAGTTGTCTTTGTTTAGGCCAATGGTACTTTCATCATCTTAAAACAGGTGTCATGAAGGTTGTTTGGGGCACCAACAACGGACACAGTATCAATTAATAGGGTTTTCTTATTTCTATATGTTGTGCCAGAATAATATTGTAGAACAAATATGGATCGGATTCAAGTACGTAATGCATGTGAAACAATACAAGAAAACAGAAAACATCAAAGAAATCTCAAAAGACAATATTGTATATTGTCAGATAATTCAGGGATTTTTTTTAAAATTTTATAATTAATCATTTTTTAATTTTATAGAAATACTATATCTTGTATAGTAAATATAGTTAAACCAAACCTAGATTTAAGAAACCCACCTACCAACCATTCAGGATGAAACTCAGACATTTCAATGTGATCATATTCAGCCAATACCCAAGTGTGGGTGACTGTGACATAGCTTCCTAGGAAGAGAGGTCAGAAGGTCGAATCGCCTGACAGTATTTGGTAGTTTGTATCGTAGAAGGAATTTTAGCATATGACGAGCAGTCATAGCCTGAAAATAGTATGACATAATAAGCGATACTATCCTTGGGATTCAACCCAGCTTGGACTCAATCATGCTCCTCCACAGTTGGCATGATCTATTAGGAATGATATACTCATTTTAAGCTTGAATGCTGATTGTCGTTATCAGAGTTATTGAGCTCTAAAACCTGTCCAAATGATGGAGTTAGAGAACCCAGGATAAGATTGCTGGAGTTATGAGTACAAGAACTCTATTTAAATCAAATTGAGTCGGTAAATTAGAATTGAAAACATAGCTTTCTAGTCTATATATGAAACCGACTCTGGTCTCTCTCTCTCTCTCTCTCTCTATATATATATATATATATATATTGGTACCCATAATATATTTGAGATTAAAAAGGACAACCAGAAGAAGCCCCTGACAGTGATCATCTCATACACTCTTGCAAGGAAGGTAGCTCACAAAGTCTCTGTTGGGTTAGCTTGTGGGCAAAATCATTTGTCGGCCTCAAGGTAACTCACACTCTTGCCCATGGGCATGTTTCCAAGGCGGCATTCAAAGCAGATACCACAGAGATAAAATCAGATTCAACAACCACTAACTCTTAGCTACATACCCCACCAAATAGCTTACGATTCTGCCCGCTTCTGCCTCATGAACTATGTCTTCATAATGAATGTGATAGAACCATGAAGGTTGTCAAGGTATTCATGAGTCATTGCTATGAACACTACTTTTGTGCTCCGGATTCTGTGCACTCAAAATCTGTGTACAATTCATGTTCAGAGGCATGTGATCACTCACATCAGCATTGAAAAGTGATAAGCACGCACCCCAAAAAATGCAAATCACTTTTCAATGCTGAAATGAGTGATCTCAGCCCCCGACATGCATTATACACAGATTCTGTGCTCACAAAAGCCAAGCCGCTACTTTTGAGTCATGGTAGGATAAGCTAGTTTTTTTTTTTTTTTGAAAAGCTTATATATTATATTAAACAACATAAGAAGAGCCCCAGAGAGACCGAGGAATTTTACCACTACCTTTGTAGAGAAGACGAAGGCCACCTTGGACCATCTCATGAGCACAACCGTTTGCTTGACGATGTACATAAGTTATATTACATATTGTAAAACCTTTAGTAGCTTCTTTAATATCTATTACAAGAACTTTCAAAGACCAGGGGCAACTATCCAGAGAGCTATTGATGTACTCCACTGCTACTAAGGAATTAGATTCCAAAATGATATGAGTAACTGAACATTAATGAGCTAATTTGATTCCCCACAGGATAGCATGGAGTTCTACAATTAAAACCGGAAGGGCATTTAGTTGGATTGTCACTGAACTAAGCAAAATACCGGCATCATTATGAGCAATGGCCGCTAACACAATGTATTCTCCTGTTTTGAGACATGTAGCATCCGTGTTGATTTTAATGACTCCAAGGGAGGAGGACTCCAAGTGAGGTTCTGCTTTGGAGGAGGATTGGGAAAGGCTAAATAGGCTGTAAGGATGGTAGAATCCTTCATGTCTTGAAGAGACTAATAATAACGATGAACCACAGAAGATGATTCAACAACCTTGTCATTGAAACAAACTTCATTACGAGCACACCAAAGCAACCAACTGCCCAAAGAGACTTTGGTGAAGAGACTATTGGTGACCTACTTAGACGTACTTTTAAAGGCGAGAACGATGCTAAACCATTCAATGAACGAGTGATGGGGGGTATGTAGGAACGAAAGTGGAAGATTTAGACGACTCCAGACTGCTACAGCAAAAGGACATTGGACACAACAATGGAAAGTTGATTAATGAATTGTTGGACAACGAAGGCACAAAGGAGAGATTTGTGGAATTTT
>JAOXJP010000008.1:13054335-13076550 GCA_025762735.1 Platanus orientalis | reverse complement strand
AGCGGAATGGCGGAACAGGATTCATGTAGCCGACCCCAAATAGTTGGGATAAGGCTGTTTGTTGTTGTCGTTGTTGTATTTTATATTTAGTTCTAATATATATGGTGCTTATGCGATTAAGAATAATCGACTATGAACTTAAAGATTCTTCCATGCTTTTCTTTTTGCATTTTTCAGGGGACGATGGTGATTCACTTCTCTTGGAACAATCAACATGGATGAATGTAGATGTGGGTTGGCCCTTTCATCAGTGTCTCAATTTTTTATAAAGATTTTTGCTTTCTTTTTGTTCTTATATTCATTGTTGGGTCTTATGCAAAGTAATTTGCATTTCTTCAGGTGGCAGACTCAATATCGAAGTATTGCATCTTCTTGCACATCTTACAAGGAAGTCTCGAGGCTTCAAATTTTTCTGCAATTTGTATCCTTAAAATTGCACTATGTTTTTAATGTCATAGCGAGATCATGAACTGACTATCTTTTTACACAGTTACGAAATCTTGAAAGTTGTTTTGTTCAATTTGGTGAGTTTATGTTTAGATTTTTTATATGGAATTGTTAAATAAGATTTGTTTTGTGTGAAATTCTTAAAAATCTCAGCATTGTAATTTGCATCAAATTGAGCACTCTTTTATGCCATAGTTTTTTTCACAAGTGGCAGTTAAGATGTTTATATACCCTACCATACAATCATTTTACATATTGTTTATTTAGAAAAGTTGTTTTTGTAATGTAGACATTGAAGACCAAGTGGGGCCCACATGTGTTTTGGTGGGGTGCACTCATGGCTAGCTAAGGTCTTTCTTTGGACATCACATGGAGTTTAAGTTGCCAAGTAGAGTCATGGATTGGTACTGTTTTAAGTCTTTTAATTTGTATTTTCTGTTTTGATAAGTTTAGGATATAGGAGTCTTTTATGTTTTTGTTATAGGGTATTTTTGTCAAAGTCACATTAGTTAAGATATGGGTGGTCGGCAATCCCAAAGAAGGCCACAATTTAGCTTGTTTTTCTTTTTAGGAAGTAGGTATTAGGGATTCTTATGTCAACAGTCCAATTGGAAGGGGTTTCTACATTTGGAAACTTCAAATTTTTATATGTAAGTCTTTAAAAGAGTTTGGTCGATGTGTAAGGGAGGGAATGATAGAATGAAATAAGATTTTTGAAAGAGAAAGCTCATGGCTAGGAGTTTTCTCCAAAACCAGCAAGCGGTTTTTCCTTGGAGAGATTCCTTGGGTTTTGTTCAAGCTTGGTGAGAGATTTCTTATAAGCTAGTTCTGTAAGATTTCTTTCGGTTTTCTCTGGTTTTCTTGAATTCTCTCCAAGAAATTGTATAGACCTCATTTCTAACTTTCTGTTTTGAGCCCTAGAAATTGTCTCTAACTGATTTCCCTGCAAAACTCTTCTCTTTTAGCTTCTGTTTTGGCCTAAACCAAGCCTTGGGCCTGCAAGAAACCTATTTTACAGAATTTTTGAGATGTTGTTGGACCCTATGGCTGTTTCCGGGTAGTCCCAGATCTGTCCCAAGATCTCAGAAAGCAGAAACCAACCTGTTCTTGGGTTTCGGGTAGTATACAGGCCCTGTAACAGCCTGAGGCTACATCTATTTAGACTTCCAAATTGGGTTTATACCATAATTATCAGAGTGAGAAGCGAAAGCGAGGCTTACTAAATCATTGGGAATCAAAAAGCGAGAATCGATTAAGAAGCAATTATGGAAGCGAACAAGAAGCTATCAGTACATATATATATATTTCATACTAGGATATGGAATAAAAATAATATAAAAGGGCAGTCCAATGCACGAGGCTCCCACCATTGTGGGGTCTAGGGAAGGTCAGATGTATGCAGCCTTACCCCTGCAAGCAGAGAGGTTGTTTCTGTGACTCGAACCCGTGATGCCCAAGTCACTATGGAGCAACCTTACCGATGAAATAAAAATAATATGCTAATAGAAGTAAATAACTAAATCTACAATCGATAGGTACAATTACAATGAGTGATTACTGATAGAAAGTCAATAACAATAAGTTATAATGAATAAGTACAACTACAGTACAATAAAGTGAATAAAATCAACATGGTAATAAACAAACGCAAAATCATAGTTATTATACTATGCAAGTAACAAAGAATCGTGACATAGATATGCAATTAATTACAAAAAAAAAAATATTAAGAATCATTATTATCTTATTGTGTGCTTAAGCCATATATGCATTAGAACAACATAAATATCACTTAGACCTTAGTTTTGTACTAATTTTTACAATGTTTTGCATGCATAAATAATGAAATTTGCTTGCATTTGGTTAGTTAATTGCTGAAATAATTGAACTAGTGAATTTTTAGTGTGTGCAAATAACGCTTCCCTAGTCGCATCCTTATTCAATTCCCACACTTCCCCCAAATGTGTCCCATGCTTCCCAAAACGCTTCTGCACTTCCCCAAAGTTGGGGAAGGCCGAATCGAATTAGCTTCCCCAACGAGTTTCCCTGGAAGCGAGCTTCGCACCCTAGGTCAAGCTTCCCTGCAACTATGGTTTATACCTCCAAAACCCAAACCCATGTCTCCTTTCTTGCGGCAGTACATGTAGGCTTCCTTGATCTGTTTCTGATCTTTCCAGCAGAAACTCCATCATTCTCAGCCCTGCGGTTAGGTCTACAGGCACAACTGCAGGTTAGTCTAAGGAATACAATTATCAGACCTGTTTGAAAACACCAATAACCCTTCTGCAGTTCTTTAACTTAAAACCCTACACCAGCACCTATCATTCTCTGTGTTTCTATCTACTTGCTGATATATTTCATCACTAATCATCCTCTGCGAGTACCCAGAACTCTCCCTCAAGTCCTGCAGACCTCCTATTATAAAACATCTATCCTTTCAGCACTCTAATCCCTGTATCCTATGCTGCAGAACATGCAAATTCATGTCTGGAATATTTTAACAGTCCCAATAGCATCCTTTGTTAATACAGAATCCTACGAATTATATCCCACATATAGATATTTCTTTAACTCTGTCCCTGCAAACTTGTTTATTGATCTATACTAGCTGCCAAAACCATTCCCTTTGTTAAACCCTGCCCCAAAACCCTTTAACAGGTCTAAAACTGATCATTCTATGTGGTAAATCCCTGCAGCCTTGGTCAGATACGTTTTCTTCAATTATTTACACACGTATAGGTCTGTTCCACTGATCCATAGGTGCTGTTAATGGATCTGTCTAAGACCTGGGTGCTTTTCTTATTTTTTGGGTATTGCTGGGTTCAACCTTTGCTGATATTATCCTTATACTAGAACCCTACTGCTGGTTTTTTCTCCGAGTTTAAAGTTCTTTCGTTTGACTGTTTTGTTGGTTCTTAACTCTTGGAATACTTGTTTCGCTATGCTTACCTGAAAAACCTTCTAAAGTCTTTATACCGAATTGCTGGGTTGGAATTTGAGTCTGGTTTTGGGTGGGATTCTATCATATTTCTTTTGTGGTCCCTTAACTCTCAGGTTAGCAGCCAACACTAGGTTGTCCTACATCAAATTTGGTATCAGAGCCAGGTTACATCTGTGTCCCTATCCAGCTGTGTTTCTGTTTTGAATATCAAGTGGGGCCAACATGTGTTTCAGTGGGGTCCAGATGTGGCTAGCTATGGAGGTCTTTCTTTGGACATAACATGGAGCTTAAGTTGCCAAGTAGTCATTATTAGTACTATTTTAATTCTTTTAATTTGTTATTTTCTGTTTTCATAAGTTTAGGATATATGAGTCTTTTATGTTTTTGTTTTAGGGTATTTTTGTGGTTGACAATCCCAAAGAAAGCCACAATTTAGCTTGTTTTCTTTTTAGGAAGTAGGTATTAGGGAGACTTATGTCAACAGTCCACTTAAAAGAGTTTGGTCGACATATAAGGGAAGGAATGATGGAATGAAATAAGATTTTTGAAAGAGAAAAACTCATGGCTGGGAGTTTTCTTCAAAACCAGTGACTGGTTTTCTCTTAAGAGATTCATTGGGTTTTGTTCAAGCTTGGTGACAGGCCAAGGCACTTGTTTATGTGGTGAGATGCTACATTAACAGGTAACTTCTACTTCATCTTCTTCTCTCTTCTTCTTTTCTTATTTTCTGTGGTGATTAAAGTTGAAAGAAGCCAGTTCTTTAAGATTTCTTTGGGTTTTCTTAAATTCTCTCCAAGAAACTATATAGACCTCATTCCTATCTTGCTGTTTTAAGTGCAGATATTGTCTCTGACTGATTTCCCTGCAACTGTGGGTGTCTCTTCTCTTTTTTATTCTGTTTTGACCTAAACCAAGCCTTGGGCCTGCAAAAAACTTATTTTACAGAGTTTTGAGATGTAGTTGGACTCTACAGCTGTTTCTGGGTACTCCCAGATCTTAGAAAGCAGAAACAGCCTGTTCTTGGGTTTTGGATAGTATACAGGCTCTGTAATAGCTTGCGGCTGCATCTATTTAGACTTCCAAATTGAGCTTATACCCCAGAACCCAAAACCCATCTGTTTCCTTTCTTGTGGCATCACATCGAGGCTTCCCTGTTCTGTTTCTGATCTGCCCAGCAGAAACCTGCAGTTAGGTCTACAGGCACTGCTGCAGGTTAGTCTAAGGAATACAATTATTAGACATGTTTGAAAACCCCAATAACCCTTGTGTAGTTCTTTAACTTAAAACCCTACACCAGTAACCTATCATTCTGTGTTTCTATCTACTTGCTGATCTATTTCATCGCTAATCATCCTCTGTGAGTACCCAGAACTCTCCCTCAAGTCCTGCAGACCTCCTTTTATAAAACTCCTATCCGTTTAGCACTCTAATCACTGTATCCTCTTCTGCAGAACATGTAAACTCAGATCTGGAATATTTTAACAGTTCCAACAGCTCCCCTTTTTTTATTTTATTTTATTTTATAAATAAGGTAATATATTACCCGATCCGAGAACAAAAGGATACAACTAGCATGAGAAGTGCTAGGAAAAAAACAAAAATACAATCAAAGGAGGGCTAACAATTGGGGAAAATAAAGCGATCCCAATAAAAAATCCAAGACTCAAATGGAGGCTAGGCCCCTTTGGAGGAGCCGTAACACCAATCGTGTAGTCTTGATGGAGTATCATCCAACACCCTTTGGGGCCGTCTCATGGATTTGTTGAAGAGTCTTCTATTCTGCTCCTCCCAAATTGACCACCAAAGGGCCGTCGGAACTAAGATCTATAGCTGCCTACCAATATCACTCCAGTTCCTAATCCTCTGGGAGGGCCAACATGCTAACAGATTTCTGATTGACCCCAGTTGAACCCACTCCACACCAAACCTGACCCAAAAATAATTCCATAAGGGGCACACCCACGGACAATGGAGGAAAATGTGAGCAGAAAATTCACCCGCTGAAATACATTAGCAGCACTAGGGATCACCATCCCATGATGAATCAAATTGTCAATTGTTGGAGCATGATCCCACCACAGTTTCCACACAAAAATAGACACTTTGAGCTGGATTTGAGGATTTCAGGTGAGATCTTTGGCTCTTGCAAGCAAAGCTCCTCATACATTGACATCATTGAGATCACTCCCTCTTCATTCCGGATCCAAATCATCTCATCCTCTAATTCCGGATCTCTAGCAAGATATCTTTTCAGAACTTCCAACAAGCACCCCATTTCCTCAATCTCTCAGTCATTCAAATTTCTTCTAGGTTTTAAATCCCAGGAGTAGAAAACTCTCGAATGAATCATGTGCTCATGCATTGACCCATTTTTGGATAGGGCTAAGCTGAAACAAGAAGGGAATAGATCTTTAAGGGGCTCCTCGGAGCACCACACATCCGGCCAAAATCTGACCCTATCGCCCTTGTTAACTTTGAACTGGATGAGATTGAAGAACACATCCATGTCTCTGTGATACTTTTCCATAACCCACACCCCATAGACCCTGTTGACATTCTACTAGACCAATCATACCTTCCTTCCCCGTATTTTTCAGCACCACCCCTCTCCAAATCAAGTTTTTTTCTATACCAAACCTCCATAACCATTTAGAGAGTAAAACTCTGTTCAACTCTCTCATTGACCGGATACCCAGACCCCTTAGTTCACTGAGCTGCATATATAATTCCATCTCACCCAATGAATCTTTCTCTTCCCCTAACTAAATCCCCATAAAAAGTCCCACTGAAAACTCTCCATTTTGCATAACACAGAGGCCGGAGCTTGATATAGGGAGAGGAAATATATGGGCATACTGGCAAGCACATTTTTCAACAAAATGGGCTTACCACCAAGCAAAAGATAGTTGCTTTTCCAATGCTGCCCATTTTTTCCAACATTGGATTCCTAATCGATTTGGAAGAAGATTTCGCTTCAAGAGGAAGCCCAAGGTAATAAATAGGCAGGGGGAGCACTTCGCAACCAATAACATTCGCCATATCCTCCACCTCAGGCACATTCCCAACCGGACTTATGGTCATTTTACTCCAATTAACTCTTAGCCCGGTTGCAATGTCTACCATTATGAGAATACACCTCAAGTTTCAGAGACCCTCCAAATCTGCGTTGAACATAAAGAGTGAGTCATCCGCAAATTGGATAAAGAAACTGTCGGACTCCCTTTAATAGCAGAGAACCCTTCAATAAGATCCACTGCTTCAGCCTTCGCTGATAGCCTATCCAAAAGATCTGCAACCATAATGAACAAATATGGGGATAACAGGTTGCCTTGCCTTGAACCTCTATTCCCATTGAAGATACCCTTACAAGAGCCCTTGATTAACACTGAGAAAGAGGGAGAAAAAAATACAAATCTTTATCCCGTTTCTCCACTTGGAACCAAATCTCATATGCTCCTGAATCCAATCAAGATGACCCCAATTCACATGGTCATCCATATCTACCTTGCAAATAATCTCTGGCCTTCCAGTTTTCAACATGGCATCAATTGATTCATTAGTTAACAAAGAACAGTCTGTGATTTGTCTCCAGGTAAGAATGCATTTTGCGTCACCAGGATGACAATAGAAAGCGCGTTTTGAGTCTGATTGCAAGTCTTGGCCAACACTTTGTAGAGACAACCCACAAGGCTAATAAGACGATAATCCTTCACTTTAGAGACATCCTTCCTTCTTTGGAATTAGAGTTATGAAGGTGGCACTCAAACTCTACTCCATTGATTCTTGGAATAGAAGGCTTTAGACACTTCCATGACCTCCCGTCCCATTACATCCCAACAAATCTTTAAAGCTTTGTAGGAAAACTATCAGGACTGGGAGCTTTATCTTCTTCCATGCTCTTAAGAGTAGCAAACACTTCCTCCACAGTAAAAGGTCTTTCCAGTCCAATCCTTTGCTCTTATTTTAGTGTATTCCATTCCACTTCCTCCAAAATAGGACGATGAGAAAAAGGATCATGATACAAGTTAATATAATATTGCTCAATACTGTCCCGGATCTTCTCTTGATTGTACACCCATTGCTCCAGCACCTTGAGTCTACTAATCTGATTGATAGATCTTCTCCAACTTGCCATTTTTGTGAAAGAATTTTGTGTTTCCATCCCCCTCCTTGAGCCAAGTTGCCCGCAATTTTTGCCGCAAAGAAATCTCCTCCATTTTCAGCAAATAATTATACTCCCTTTCAGACTCCTTTCTTTTCCCCTTCTCCTCCTTTAGACCACTTGCCATGCCTTAACATCAAATGCCTCAATTTGATTTAATCAAATTAATTTCCTTTCCTCTGGCCCTCCAAACTCCTTTCATTTTGCAATGCAAGTTCTAGGTAACTTCAATTTTTGCTCGAACCTAAAATTGGCCAAATCCTCCACCTCAAATTTCATCCACCATTTTTTAATTTTATCTTTGAAACCCGGAACTTTAAGCCACATCAACTCAAATTTGAAAGGTCGAGGGCCTAAAGAAATCACATTTACACTTAGCAAAACAAGGACATGATCGAAGCCCGGACGAGGGAGAGTCTCTTGAGAAAAAGAAGCATGCTCCATCTAGTCAGCCATGAATAGAAAACAGTCTAGACGACTACTCACCCTATTTGTTTGGTTGTTAATCCAAGTAAACATGGCTCCCCTTAGAGGCAGGTCCACCAAACCCCACTCATCTATGAATTCGTTAAAGCTCCACATATTTTAGGTAAAGTTTGATGCCCCCAATGTTTCCCCCGAGCACCGAACAACATTGAAATCCCCCCCAATACACCAAGACACACCCCAATCATAGCTGATCCAACCAAGCTCATTTCAGTCTGATCTGCCGGCCCATACACACCTGGAAAAGCCCACTTGCAGCCATCCTCCTTATTCCTGCATAACTAAGACACAGAAAAATCCCCAACCCTTCTATCCAAAACCTCCACCACATTTTTGTTCCAAGCAACCAGGATGCCATCTGTTGTGTCAGCTCCTTGGGCTTTCTTCCCCCTTTTTGCCTTTCTAATGGGCTTTTCACCTTCTTGGGGCTCCAACTTCTCCTACTTTCTATTTCCTAGAAGAACTCTTCTACCCAATCTTCCAGGCCTCTAAAGGCGCAACCTAACCTTCTCTTCACTTCTGCCACTTTCTTTATTGCCCACTTTGAGTAAGGAGAAGGTGGAGGCAACATCAGAATAGTCTCAGCTATAGTTACCCCATCCTCCTCTTCGAATCCATCCATCTACGCTTCCCAATTCCGGCTGTCGGTGATAGAGCCTTCCGAGGTGTAATCCCCCCCCCCCCAACATTTGGTGACTGTCATCCCCCTACTCATGATGATGAAAGTATGCACTGATGACCTTGGCCTTTCCTTTGCCCTCCGTTTCCCTTCCTCGATTCAGTGCGTGAGAAGAAGGAGCACCTTCCTTGATGCCACGCCTGATAATACCACCCTTGGCACCTGATCAATTTCCTTTGCAGCTCTTCCCTGCAACACGTTTCCATCTCCATTTGTATCCTTGACCCTCCATTCCCTTCACCGAACTCCATGGAGCTTCGGGAGATCGCCTCTCTGCCCATGCTTGCCATTTCCCATTTTTGAATCCTGCTATCGAGAACCCTTTTGATCTATACTAGCTGCCAAAACCATTCCCTATGTTAAACACTGCCTCCAAAATCCTTTAACAGGTCTAAAACTGATCATTCTGTGTGCTAAATCCCTGAAGTCTTGGTCAGATCAGTTTTCTTCAATTACATACACCTCGTCAGATCAGTTTTCTTCAATTACATACACCTCTATAGGTCTGTTCCACTGATCTATAGGTGCTGTTAATGGATCTGTATAAGACCTAAGTGCTTTTCTGAGTTTTCGGGTACTGCTGGGTTCAACCAAGAATTTGCTGGTATTATCCTTATACTAGAACCATACTGCTGGTTGTTTCTCTGAGTTTAAAGTTCCCTATTCTTACCTGAAACCTTATAAGGTCTTTATACTGAATTGCTGGGTTGGAATTTGAGTCTGGTTTTGGGTGGGATTTAGTCTTAGTTCTTTTGTGGGCCCATAACCCGCAGGTTAGCAGCCAACACTAGGCTGTCCTGCATCATTTTGTCTCTTATGAAGCTTATTTCATATTACACACATGGTTCAAAATTTTGGCAAAACTTAGTTGAAATTTCCCCAAAGTAATGTCATATTACACACATGGTTCAAAATTTTGGCAAAACCCAGTCAAAGTTTCCCCACTTTTAGGGTGGTGAAATGAAATAATAGGGGAATACGAAAGCTCCAATGTTTCTATCGTCTAGGTTGTGGGATGATTTCACTGATATCAAAACTTTTGATGGAAACTCTTTTGCTCAAAGCCCAAAATCTCCAAAATCCATTCTTTTGCTATGACTTTTTTTGCTGATGATTATAGAGAAAACAATAACAAATCACCTTCAATCCTTTAATAACATGGTTAAATATTTTATGTACAAAATAATTAAAATAGTTTTTAAAATGATAAATATATAACTAAAAGTTATTGAAAGAAGGTATATAAATACTTAATAATTAATACATGTTTGGTAAGCTATTAAATATCTCTGTTAGATAAAACTTATTTACAAAGAGACTGATCTAGATAAAATACAACGTAAATTGGCCATGTAATTTGACTTGTTCGGCAGCCATTTATCTATCAAAAGAGTTTTGGAGCCATTTATTTATTTATGTGATTAAATTTATGAATCATTTTATTAATTTAATATGAAAGGAATAAATTTTAAAATTTATCTAAATATCATAAGTAATTGCTAATTAGATTAGGCTACGGAAACAAAGATGCATAGCCACATCTGCATCCATAGTCATAGGAAATGTCAGTTTTCAAAAATTCCACGGATATCATAAGAGATAACAGTGATCAAACAGTGTATTATACTCATGATCCTCGTACAGAAATACTCTACTGGTTCCCCAGTGACAAACAATGGGGAGCAGTCCTATTTGAAGAACTCCAAGGGAAAAAAGCCCCATGCGGCTATAAGAGTGGTTCCTTCACTGAAGCAGAACAGAAATACCACTCTACCTTCAAAGAGATCTTAGCGGTCAAACGGGCCATTGAAAAATTCCAATTCCATTTGATTGGCCACCAGTTCACAGTAGAGATGGACACGAGTGCATTCCCCCGAATGCTGCACTTCCAGAAAAAATTGCTGCCACATCCCCAACTCCTCAGATGGGCACAGTGGTTTTCAAGATGGGACTTCTAAGTCAAAAATATCAAGGGAACAGACAATACTCTTGCTGATTATTTCTCCCGCAAACCCATTCTATCAGCCATGCCAATACCCCTTGTTTACCCTCTGACACCTGTCCATGATTTACCGTATGAAGTTCGAACCACCATACTTGAATTTCTCCAAGAAAAAAGAAGCCAAAATAATTTTCATAAATATTTGGAGCTTTCAATTTTCAACCATGGAAGAATATTCAAGCACCTCCCTCATTCTGACTACCCGTTCCTCATCCCTCACAGCATCAGAAATTACTACCATCTCCCAGTTGAATCATTATGCTACCTTTGGTGTCTCTTTAAGGCATACACAGTTGCATTCATTTTTTATGTTCCTCGCTTATATGCCTACCTAAACCAATGCCTAATCAACCCTGATCTGACCAATAACCAAGCAGGAGTAATGAAATTTCTACAGTGGTTTCACCCCATCACCACATGGCAGCAGATGTTACACACACACCACAGGAAATATGTCATTATCTCTTTTAAAAATCCCACGGATATCATAAGAGATAATAATGATCAAACGGTGTATTATACCCATGATCCTCGTACAGAAATACTCTACTGGTTCTCGTATAATCTCGCAGAAGAATATCAGTTTCATCCAGCTGAATGGGTCATGTTTAAAGACCGTACATGTACTCTCAATAGTAGAAGCTATGCCTAGATTCCTATCATGATTGCAGCTGATCCCTTTGCGGACCTCCAGCATCCTATCTCTTCACGGTTATATGATAACCTTTTGGCGTTTTTCGAGCGAACAGGATTCCTAGGAGACAGCTCTGCTGAGTCATCGCCTTTTGTCGGGCATTGGGATGACCCCGCCGAATTTGACAGCGACTGAAGTCAGATACGTCACCCTATGCACGTGAAACCCATGCGAATCCCACGAGACTCCATGTGAACATAATCTAAGTGGCCGCCTATGTGTCAGCTTATGTGTCATAATCTATTTTGTAAGTTCTTTGAAGTCCGGCCTTCTCTGTGTCTATAAAAGGCCAGTGTGTTTTCAGTTCTAGGCAGACTGGGGAGTGTCCAGATCGCCTATGTTCTCTGCTGTGTTCTTAGTCTAGATCCAGTCCCTCTCTCTCTCTTTCTCAGTTGTAATTCTCTTTCCCACTCTTATCTTTAGAGTTGGTTTTGTTTTGTTAATATATTCCGGCTCTATATTCCGGCTACTCTTCCCTGATTTTGTATTTTGTGTCTTTTACTACTCTGTTTTGTGTCGTTGACCAGCCCCTATTTGTCCCACTATCAGCCGCGTAATTTCAGACTACTACCCTCTGTCCTATAAACCATAATCTGTCCTTGTAGACCCTTAGTTCCCTGTGTCCAGCCTATTGTCTCTACTGTTTAACGTGGTTCCCTAATCCTCTCACTTACCTATTTCAGTCCCTGTCATGTGTTACAGCCTACAGACTGATGTATTGACACTTATCTCACAAGGTACAGTCACTGTTTTTCATTTTTTTGGTTGTTGAATGCTGCTGTCCTATCATAATAAATCAATCCTATCATTAAGCCTTAACCTTCCAGTTGACAAATCAGGTCCTTTATATCATTCGGTATTATTATTTTGTTGAGACAGCCTGATGTTATTAATTGCTTCAAGTGGGTAAGTGCTGAACTCTGTTTTCCAGCATCTAAGGTACATATGTATCTAGAGATTCTTGGTGGATGCTAAATCTGATTTGGTATTGTGGGTCTCTTAAAGTGCTGCTATTGTCCTCATACCTGAAAGTTTACATTCTATTTGATAAATTTCTTGAGTGGGAGTCATTTCTAGTTCGATTGTGGGCCTATAACCTGCAGGTAAACAACCAACACTAGGCTGTCCTGCATCATTATATCTGGCTCCAGTCTTTGGATTGCTTTTTTCAGGCTAATTTTTTAATTTATAATGTATGGACAATTTCCCGTTGTATTGTATTTTGGGGTTCAGAAGTTGGCTCCCATAGAAACATTGGAAATATACAATTAAATGCTAAAAACTAGTGCTCAATGCTTTATTCATTACCTGCTGTATGCAAGTCATTGTGGAGTTGATCATTCTAACTTTCATCAATGATCTTCCAGTACTTCTTATAGCTGTGAACCGTTGCTCTAATTGTCTCCTTTTCCCTATCCATTGCCTTGTATTGATGGCCATTGTTAGCTTTTATCTTGGTCCACAATTTTTAAAACTCATACGAGAGGTTCCACCTTGCACACACCCTCTGCTTTTGCTTAGAATTATGTGATGGGCTCTATATCACAGATCTCTTCCACCACATTCCTCCTTTTCTGTCATAGAGGCCTAGTGCTTTCTTGAACCTCAACGCCACGTGCTCAATGGAAAATCTGGTGATCCCTGAGTGGAGCAAGTCATAACCCCTTGTATAACCATTCATAATGTTGGTCACCATTGTATTTTTGTAACTTAGAGCTATTTTTATATCCTTTGAAATCGTCTATCTTACAGACTAACTTTCTAATATCTTCCAGCATGAGGTCATTGTAGTGAGAAGCACATGGGGTCCAATACAAATGCTCCCTCCTCACAATCAACATCTGTCTTGCTTGCAACCTTGAATGCTGCCTCATTGTCCATCAAATTCTGGACAACATTCACTTACATATGCCAGTCTTTACTTCCTCCATTGACTTCTTGCTGAATATTTTCATTGGCCTCTCTTTGCTTGTTACCTTCCTTTTTCTTAGCATCTATGTCTATCATAGTTGCACTAGTAGATCTGTTTGTTTTCATTGTTGCTCATCATTCTAGATCAAGGGGATTGGGATCCCTCATACTCTCATATTGCCTTGAACTTGGCTCTGTATTGCTACCAAGGTTTAAGGTTTTGGTATCACAAATCGTATCGCACCCTTGGGATATGGATTGATGTATCAAACTTATCGCAGGGAAATGCTGGATAAAAATAGGGAGACAGTAGAAACGCAAACCAAATATTGGAATTTTTTACGGAACTTCAAGGTATGATATAATAAACACTAATACACTTTGGAATCATTACATATAGAAAACAACCATGATGGTTGGGGGAACCGCTATTCTCATTACATGTTGTCGCTATGGAAACCATGGAAACACTATGTAAACCTTGGAAATTTTTTAATGAAACATTAGGAAATGTTATAATAAGCATCATTACACACTTGGAGACCATTACACTTAATTACACACTTAGGTATCGGTAGTTGGAAACCGTTACCCTTGTGACACACTCTGTCGCACACGTCTGGAACTTTAAGTGTTAATAGGTTGATAAAAAAACACTACACATTGCACAATACAGTTACACATCCACATAATCAATGACACAAATCCATTGCCCAGCAATAATGTCATCTAGAGATAATCAAATCTGGCCAATGGCCATATAAAGTACAATGCATGCTCATAAGTCATAATATAGTATAAGATACAAATAACAGTCTCAAGACTCCCACCTCCCAAACCCTAACCCCATATCAATACCACATAGAGTTCCGGGGTGGGTGAAAATCATCACTGCTGCCCCCCTCATGGTGATGCATAAGTCTAATATGCTTACTGAATTATTATTATTTTCATTATTATTTTGACATTTTTCAGTATATCGTTGATATTTAAAAATTTTAAAACTGTATGGGGTTCCCCCCCCCCCCCCCCACTCCCCTGCAATACAGTCGATACTTTAAACCATGATTGCTACCCCAGTCTGATACTGGGAACCCATGCCTTGTGTTAAATAGGAGCTAGTGCACTTTCGTGGAGCAATCTTTTATTTAGATTACTTATGTGTTTCATATATTTGTCTTGTGATATGTAATTAGAACCTTTTTTCAATAATTATATTTTGAACACAAGAATTTATATCACTATCCCATAATTTATTTTTGGGTTTTTGTTTTCTTATGCATATCGTATTTATAATAAATAACATGAAATTATATAAGTAATAAAATGTGTATTTTGGATGCAATTATTATGTACTTAAAATTGATATTGTTGGTCCTATTTTTTTCCTCAATCTCTATTATCTCCTGCTTGCATGAAAGTGGAAACGCCACAGAACTTGAGATTGCCATTATATTGAGTGGTTTTGTAGCTCTTAACACTTCGGTTTTTCCATCTCTGAGCTTCATTGTATTCTTAATTGCATTCTTTTTTAATAGTTACTTGGATTTCTATTAAGAGGACCATCTGACTATCCATATGAAGGAGTTAAATATCATGCTTGGCTTTATGATAAAATTTGTGGATGGGAATATGTATGATTGCTTTCACTTTACAGTTTTCTGATTTTCTTTCATTGGCTTGTCTTTTTCCAGCCATTTGGAGTTCATTGGTGTCCATTTAGTGGATTGACCCGAATTCCTTCATCATTCGAGTAAGCATGATTTCCCATTCCAAGCTTTTATTTGAGTTATTTTCTAATTCAGTTTTCTAAGGTAAAACTTTGCTCCTAAATCTTGGTTGGCTGCATTGAAATATGTTCCTTAATTTTCTTTTTGTACCCCACCCCTAAAGGTGTCTCCTGGCCTAATAAGTAATGCCTGTTTTTTTCTTGTTGGTCTGTGCATGTTTCTGCTATTTGTCATGATTATACACTTGCCACAAAAAAGATAATAAGTTGGACCATGGTGTACCTTAGCTTGTCACTAATGGATTTTTTATTCTTGATATACATGCCTTCGTAAATCCTGGATCCATTGGTAAACCAACTAGAATACACCAAGATCTAACTCCACAAAATTCAGGCTCTAGAGCCTTGTAGTAGATTGAGATTTTCTCATCTATACAACTCAACAAAGCCTTACTTGGGGTTGGCTACATGAATCCTGTTCTTCCGTTCTACCCGATCTGGGGCCATATGGCCCATATCTTAAGTTAAATCATTAGCACTCATTAACTTTCTAACTACTACTATCCAAGTCAATTTTGGCCTTTCCCTTGTCCTTTTAGCACCAATAGTTGAAAAGATGAGGGAAAGTCAATTAAGATGGTTCAGTCACATGTAACAGAAACCAATGACTGCACCATTGAGAAGTGAGATGGCGGAAGTCTCTACTTCATCCATTCAAATAATTAGATTTTTTACATTGAATGATGCAAATCTATCTGGCAGGTCCAAATTTCTTGTCCATCATTTTACTTTTGTGCCCTCACTTTTCTATATCATTCTGTCAAAACACATTGATTTTGGTACCAATAGAAAGGTTATGGGAATTACCTATCCAACGAGCCAAATATGATGGACGTAAATTTAGAATGTTACTGCCAAAATATGAACAGTGCTCAGGTCTGTAATGTAAGTCACTCTTTTCACTATTTTCATATTGTTTAGAGTACATTCTATTTGTTTTTTTTCTAGTCATAGAGTTGTCAGGTCATTTTCTATTTTGTTCAAAGTCTTTTAGTTATTATTTGAGTCAAAGTGGGAATAAGATGGTTTAAGAAAGTTTTTGTTGAGTTCTCTTTTAAGTCTTACTAGGAGAGTAAGTTTCTTTCTATTTTGAGTAGAATCAAAGAGTCAAATTTGAAGGCTTTTTGACCTGGTTGTCCATCCCCATATGTCTATAAATATAGGGAAACTATTTTTAGAAAGTAGAAGTTTTTTATGATGAATAAAGAAGTTTCTTTGAAGCTATTATGCTTTAGCACTTTCGTGTCTAGCTCGATGATTTGGGTGGTTTAGTTCATCTAACATTTGCTCAAGCTATTATGCTTTGGCACTTTTGTGTCTAGCTCTTGTTCTTACTTTTAGTAGTACTAATTCTAGAACATAAAAGTTCTTCATTTTGATTCAAGTATTCTTTGAGTTATTTTGACTCAGTTGATTAACCTTGCTTAGCTCTATTCAACCTCCCATCATTCAATAGTCCTGGAAAACCTAAATTTCAGCCTTCTGAACCCTAGGTATGGTAATTCTCAGTTTCTGCTTCCATGTTAAAATCTGTGGTGCTCTGTTGAATTTCTTCCAGCATGGTTTAAAAAATTCAAGCATTTGATTTGAAACTGACCAAAATGTTTCCGTTTTGAGGCTACTGAAATGAAACCTGAGTGTAATAAAAAAAGTTTCAAGATTTTTGCCCACATGTTGTAATGTTTTGGTCTGGAAATGTTAAAAAGTCACTGCACAATTTACAGACTTTGGTCTAAACTACGAATGTTTCGACTATAGCTATTTTTTACACCATAAGCTTTTAAACTCATGGATGGGCTAAAAAAGAAGAGGGATGGGTCTTCAATTAGGTTGGGGGGAGGACAAATAATAACAGAACAGAGAGGAAGAGAAAGGGGAGACTCAGAGATGGACTTAAAAAGAGGGAGGAGTCTGAGAGAAAATAAAAAGAAAATAAAAACTACCAAAGATCTATCAAGAAGAAGATCTAGGGAGGGAAGGAAGCATGCCTTGATGATTTGACTAGGGCTCGAGCTTGAATCCTCGAACCATCGACCTTCTTGAGCTGCTTGATTTGAGTCAGTCGGAGCACTGAGACACAAATGGATTTTTGAGGGGTAAAGTCTATACACTTGGGTGTTGAGAGAAGAAATTTTGGGTGAGACAATAAACATAAGCATATATCTATATGTTTATGTGTTAAGAGAAGCCATTATGTTTCAACAATTTAGATAAACATATATATGCAGCCTTAAATGTTAAGATATAAATTAGGTGTAAGAATATAATATATGATTTCTGTCTGCAGCTTCTTCTCTTTCATGTTGCACCATATGCTTTTTCATACCACATGTAGGTGCAACCTGGTGTTTTCGTAGTTTCTACAATGTTTCCATGGACTTCCCAAGACTTCAACAAATTAAATCCCACTTATCTGGGACCAAAGTCTAGACTGAAACCAGAAGTTTGCAACCTTATCTCCAATTTTTTTTAGCTGCTCAGAAAAATCCCACAATTAGGCACCTTTGTTTGGGTTGTCCTACACTGGAATTGATACCAGTTTGCCAAGTCAGTGTTGTCTATCTGGAGTCATCACTAGCGGATGAGTCATTTAAGTGACTTCTGCAGGCACTTTTCAAAACTGAAGTGGCTAAATTGTACCTGGCTTCTCTGAAATTTTAAACAAAAACCAGAATCCTTATTTACTTAAAGGTTGATTTACCTTCTTTCACCTAGTAATTGGAGTCCATGGTTCTATTATTAGGTTGTGCACTGCATTCTGGCTTATCCTTTAAAAAGGGATTCTCGAGAAGTACCTTGCTGACCTCTTATAGCTTATTGTAGCCTTTCTGATGATACAGTATCATGGTCAGAATTGCCTTTCCATCAAATTGCAAGAATTTATTGTTCATTATTATTACTATTGCCTCGGCTTTATTAATCTTTGTTTGGGTAATCAGATACTTATTGTACACGGAAGGTATTCTATTCCTGGATCAAAGTAGCAGAAGAGAAAACACTTGTTTGAACTCTGATTTAAATGTGCAAATATCTGGCAAGAATTATGATTGCTTTGGACACTAGAATTGTCTCAAGACATATAATTGTAAAGTGACAATGAGATAATATGAGATTGATTTTCATAAGAAATCACTTTTGGGTGGGTAAGCTGAGATTGCACTTGCTTCTTCAGGGTTGTGGCTTCAATCAATTTAAGCTACAAGCTGAACCCATTTTAGAATATGGATCTTTAGCTTGAAATACCTTGCAATCTTCTTAAGTTGACTTAAGGTCCTCAAAGAAATAAAAACACAAAATCACGTTCAAGTCTTTTCATTTATTTTTTATTATAATGTTATTTAAAAAAGAATGCCCTTTAAAAATTCTCTTTTTCTCCTAATGCATTCATAATCTGTCCCCCCAAACCTAAACAGAATGCTTAAAAGAAAATGATCAATCACTGCCACCCTCTTTCTCCATCCATCCTATTTTCAGCACTCCACTCAATAGTAGACACCAATCATCATGACCACTCTCCCCAAGTAGACCTGGTTCTTGCTCAATGTCGGCTCTAGAATCATTTGTTTCTCCGGATCATTTATCTAATTAGTACAAGGATTATCATTAATTTTTTGGCTCAAGCAATGCTGTTTGACTGGAAGACTGCCTACCTGCTCTCGGCATGCAACATAAAGTTATATGTGGGTGGTAACCATGTGGGTTTAACCTGCTCTCTTTATAGAAAGGTGGCTTCTAAATTGGTGGTGGAGACAAACCCATAAAATTGGTATTTGATTGGATCTCTAAACTTTCTATCTTTGCTTTGGGTTGACCACACTTGGTTCAACATTGGCAGTATGATCCTGAACATGAGGATTCTTTCTTGGAGTTAGATAGGTGAAATTTGGTTACCAAAGTGCTCTAAGGCTCTTAGAGCTTTCAATCTCCTCAGCAATTACGTTTCTAGTGGAGAACACATTTTTAAGAAGATCCAAATTTCAAAGTTTATTTACAAGTTAAATAAGAGTAGAAATTAAAAAACTTGCATATGTCGTTGTTTGAGGCTGGAGTAAGAAGAAAATTAAGAAATGATGAGGAAGTGATTGTTTTAGCATTCCTTTAAGGACTGATAATGTAACTTTTTTTTTGAGAGGTATAATAATCAATACTAAAGATGAAAGTAATTTATGCAGACCTAGATACAGTTTTTATTGTTTTTGTCTTTGTAGGGTCCTAACCAATTAAGAGGATTGCTAGGATTGGCATTCAAAAGCCCAGTATTAAAGGACGACATTAGATGATCACACATAACCAAGCAAACTACTCATTGGAGGAAGGCATATAATTTCTGCAGTCCTTGTAAACCTTGCTTATATATATTCTTTTAAAAGATGGCCAAGATAATAAACGGCTATCTAAAGTTTTAAGATTTTTGCTTGAAACATCTATTCTTTAGTTGAAGCAAACAGGGCAACCTCTTCCTCCATTAGAAACTAAATCACCGCTTGCTTTTCCTCTGATATTTTGATGTTTTACATCTTGCAGGGAAGGTGAATCTCCATCAACTGCATGTAAGTCCTTTTCTCTTTCAGTTCTTTTTTTTTTTTTTTTGTGTGTGTGTGGTTTTGGGAACTTCGACAAAGCCCTTGTTACTAAATATTGTAGTAACAGAATATATTTTAATGCAGATCATGATTTACTGGGACACCATGCCATCTTTGCTGAACATACAGCTGCATCATCTGCTGCCCATTCATGTCCATATGTTGCTTACTTCCAACCACTTCAACCCTCATCGTCGACCTCCAACGAAAGCATTGCTGATGGTCCTAACTCTTTTCACCACTGGAATAGCTTGTCAGGACCCAGTGAGATCTCAAGTTCCCATGCTTTTCCTGCTGTGGATATCCATTATCACAATTGGGACCACCACACCCCTCCCTTCTCTCCTACCAGCAGTCGTATGGGTGGTGCGGAACAAGCTTCGGTTCCATCTGCAACTCTGATATCTACTAGGGGTGAATCTGATGGTTTGCCAAGGACAGGGTCTTTTCTGCATCCATTTATTCTCGGACATGGGTAAGCCTTGATAGTCAGAAAATATCAAATCCTTAGCTTATGGGATATTTTTTAAGCCTTGGAATATTAACTTTGCAAGTACCCCATCTTTGCAGGTCTGGTCCTAGAGCTGGGAGCTCGGTTGTTTCCTCTATGGTTCCGCCTTATCCGGGCAGTAGTGCTCGTTCTCATGACAGGATCCAGGGTCTTCATGCATACCATCAACAGCAACAGCCTACCAATTCACCAGGCATGCGCTCCCCCATCTTTCCAGGTGTTAGGAGATCCAGCGGTCCAAGGGGCATGGCTCCAGTTGGGCCTGTGGCCTCATCGTCTGATCATGCCAGTGGTTTTTATGTTCTTCCATCCTCTGGCTCATCTGGCCGGAACCTTCAAGAAGCAGACAATCCATTACGGAACCGTTTCTATGCATGGGAAAGAGATCGTTTTGCCCCATTCCCATTGATCCCAGTTGACAGAGAGTCGAGTTGGTGGGGGCCATTCCATCAGGCTGCTGCCACTGGGTCAGATTCCGGCAACCGGGCTAGTGGCTTTTGGCCAAGGCATGGATCTGAGAGGACATCATCACAAAGTCGGTCGGACAATTCTTCCTATCAGCCAGTTCGTCCTTCTGGTCGAATGCTTCCTTTCTTATAAAAATGCTCATCACTCCAGACTGAAAACCAAATTATGTATTGAGAAATGATATAACGCTCCAAGTCTGTAAATTCCAACAGAATGTCGAAGTCGTGTGACCCCGAAAACTGAAAACTAAATCTTTTGGTCGTGTCACGCGGCTGTGTGATGACTTTGGCTTCCTCCAATTTCCTTGCTCCGAGGATTTAAAATAATCTCTTGTGGAATGATAAAAAAGAAAGATTTTGGTTGTTTTAGCATACGCTAGCCTTGACGCAGCAGATGATGTTCTAAAGACCGGTTAGGAAACCAGGAGGTCCTTGGCGCTACCAGCTGTCCTGGACGTCATTGGGAAGGGTCAGTTGTTAACCAGGTCCTCTAGTGCATGTGCATAGGGATACCATTGCCAGTGCCCCTATGATTGGGTGGCAGAAGGATCGTCTCGTGGAAGGCCAGGGATCGAATCCTCTTGTGTACAGTGCAAGTCATTGGCTACCTCTCTAGTCTTATAGTAGCAAGGATCTCACCAAGTGCGGCAGTCAACTGGGACTATGATCAAACCAAAAAAAAGTTTTAGAGGACCATTCACGAAAGCAAGAGAAAAGCATCTGTGAATGTTTTGGTCATGGTTAGATAATTAGATGATTTGTTTGGTTCTAAGCTCTAATTCATGATTTGGGGTCCGGAAGTGATAAGAGACCAAGACAGACACGAAGGAGACAGCTTTTTCTTCTTGGGTATAGGACAAATATGTAAGAGCAGGACGAGCCCCTAAAGGAGCAACATCAGAATACAAGAAGGCCACCAAACATGCTGACCCGATCTCCTTACCCAAATAAAGGAGAGATCATCAAATAAATTGGCCAAAGCCTTTAGTCTTGAACTATACACTTGACATCCCAAGGACATTCAGATAAATCATTTAAAAGCAGAGAAATGATAGTGGAAGAATCTTTATTTACATTCTTTTCGAGAATAGAAGTTATACTGAATCTTTTTATAGAGGAGGTTTATATTTTAATGACACTTGATGAAGTAATCTAGGTGTTAGTTACTAACTGTAGTTGTGGTTTCATTGGAAGCCAAATCTCTAAATTTGCTACATTCATAGAATCAAAGGGAACAGACTTGTGAACTGGTTTGCTAGGCACCCTTGACAAGCCAGAATTAGATTGTCAATGTTATATTAATTAGGAAGGGAATTATAAGTTGTGGTATTCTGCCCGAATGGCTACGAAGAGCCTGTTGGGAGGATTTCCAAAAAACAGTAACAGGGAGAGAGATAAGAAGTAGCAAGTCAGTGGGCAGCTTTGTTAGCGTGCCTTTTAATATGTACAATGGAACTAAGTTCAAAGTCTTTCATAATTAAATGAGAGTTTCTGATCACTGCTCTTAAATGCCATGGAGAGGAAGAGAGATCATTCTTTAAGC
>JAOXJP010000008.1:13027578-13046232 GCA_025762735.1 Platanus orientalis | reverse complement strand
GGGTTATCGGATGGGAGAGAGGAAGAGGGAGACAGAGGGGGGAAAGCGGGAGAGGGAAAGAGAAAGAGGAAGAGGGAGAAAGAGAGGGGAGTGAGGGAGAGAGGAGGGGGTGCCGGAGGGGTCGTGTTGCAGCTATCAGAGTGGTTACCAGAGGTGTGGGAGGGAGGGGTGTTTTGGGTAGGAGAGGGACGAGAGAAAGGGTTAAAAAAAAAAAAGAGAGGTAAGTTCGGCAAATTTTGAGGTGCGACTAGCAGTACCCTTCATGAGGCCTTCATGAGAGGTTTCACTCCATTCCATTTCATTTTTCCCCCCTATTTCGCCTCGCCCTTCAGAAGGCGGGAATGCTGAAATTCGAAGATTAGGTTGACACACAGAGAGGGAGAGGAGGGAGAGAGATCCTGAAGCGAGGCAGCCATGGAAGAGGCTATCTCTCGAATAGTCTCAGAGCTCGAAACCCACCAAAGTCTCAACGATCCAGACTCAAGAGTGGCCATTTCAGAGTCAGTTCTACTAGAGTTACAGTCGCTCTTCGACAACACCCTCGACGCCGACGTCCCAGACGATATCAATTTCTTATGGGAAGAACTAGCATCGAAGAACATCTCTCCGGCATTCCTCGTCAACCAGCTCACCGCCGCCATGGATTCCGGCCCCATTCACTACACCCTTTTAGCTTCTCAAGTGTATCTAGCAATCCTCCTCTCCCCAAACTCCCCCGTTTTCACTCTATTCACACCTATCGCTTTCATCTCGCTTCTTCGATCTATCAGACGATCTATCAAGCAGCACCGATCGGGCACCCCACATCCGCCGGCCGACGGTAGCAGCGGCGGAGCCCACAAGACCAATAGAAAGAGAAAGGGCGGTGGGCGGGGTAGGGGCTCTCGCAATTTGGTTCAGGATACCGATGGAGGTGACGGGAGCGGTGGGAATCGGTTCGATGTCAGAGCCCTTTTCCCTGTTCTCGAAAGGCTTGAATCGGTTCTGTGTCGAATTCACCTGGTTCGGTTCCCAGAAAGCTTGAAGTCTTTGGTTCAAACTATTGCGGAAATTCCAGTAATGGCGCTTGAGTTCTACGAGAGTTCGGTGAGCTATCACAGGTTATCTGATATCTGTTACCGGATATTGAATGGGGTTTTAAGACCTGAACATGGCGATCAGACTATTACGGCCGTTGAAGTGCTGAAATCGATGTCTCCTGCGATTCTTCTACTGAAATCACAGGCTCGAACATTGGCATTGAGGTTCGTGATACAACAAATGATGGCTGTGGCGAAGGGCTGTGATGCTGTCAGGAAAGCAATTGTGTATCTCCCAAGGTACCTGGCACAGAAGGCCCCCGAGAGGTCCGAGCCCCGAGCTTCTGCAGTGGAATCAATCATGGAGATAGTTCAAGCAATGGAAATCGTGGACCAAATTGGGTTTGTAGATTATGTGGTGAAGATGACACAGGGGAAGGCCCACCTCAGGTTACTAGCTGTGGATCTTATTTCAATGCTACTCATGTCACTGGGCGATCCATTGGGGGTAAATGCAAGCAATGGAGTTGAGGATTGGTGGGGTTTGAGGTGTTTGAAGGTTTTGATTCAGCGTTGTTCGGATGCAGTTCCGGGAATTCGAGCTCGGGCTCTATCAAACTTGGCACAGGTGGTGGGTTTTTTCTCAAGTGATATTGGCAGTCGGGCCCAGTTGGAGGAAGTCATGGTAGGTTTTGTAAATGCTGAGCATCAGAATTTGGGTGGAGGGCTAAATGATCTTCTGAGGAAAAGGTGTGTGGATGAGAGGGCAGCGGTGAGGAAAGCTGCTCTTTTTCTAATCACCAAATCAGCTGTGTTTTTCGGCAGGTCTGTTGATGAAGTCGTGCTCAAGACGATGGGCATTGCTTGCTCAGACCCTCTTGTAAGCATTCGGAAGACAGCAATATCAGCTCTATCCGAGGTACAATTATCACCTGTCATTTCTTTGTGTAACTGGTGTTTTGTTGGTGAGATTTTGTATGAGGGGAAATGTAAGAGACCTGTTCCATTGGCCATTAGAGCTCACCATTGATAGATCTCACTTAGGAGATCTCTCAAGCCAAAAATCGAGGTTATCACTTGATAATTGATATTACGTGGTCATCATATTTGTGTTATTGTTTTAGACTATCACAAAGTATGTGGGGGATCCAATTAAAAGTAATGCATTGCGATTACATGTGTCCCATCTGATCATTTTAGCTTGTGTAGATATTCTAGGCAGGATGGATAGTTGAGTGGTTGGTTCACCCTCATGGCATAAAATTTGTATGAATGCTGCATTTCTTTGATTTTTTCTCTTCCATTTGCATCTGAATTCTGTTTGATTTCTTCTGCAATTACATCATTTTATTTTAAATTCTGCATGTGGTTGTGGAATATTCTTGTTACTTCTTCCTGGAAATAAGTATGATTGGGCCTTTTGAATTTTTTTTGGTATCATATCTCTCCCTCCCTTCTCTCTATGCTCGAGTCAGTAATTTTGTTTTTAGTTTTCGTTGCTACCTTTTTTACCTGCACTTGTTGATTTTATGTTGGTTTCTATATATGTAGGTTTTGAGAAGATTCGCAGATGGAAGTGTAATTAAAGAGTGGCTTCACTCTGTTCCACGTTTAATAACTGACAATGAGTCCAGCATTCAAGAGGAATGCGAGAACTTGCTTCTAGAACTGGTGTTGGACCGGGTGTCTAAGGTTGGGTCCTTGGGTTCAAGTCATACCTCAAACCATTTTTCTGCTTCAGATGTAAAGAAAATAAATTTAGAAATGGAAATTGATTTGGTTTTTCCTGAAGGAGTGTTGAATCTACTGAAAGGAATTTGTGATGGGGAGGTAACACCTTATGTGAGGAAGATCTGTGAGAGCCTTGGAAAGAAGAAACGGCTCAAGCCTGCCATTGCTATTGCACTTCAGAACATCATAAGGACATCTGAGTCTCTCTGGTTGAGCCATTCAATGCCAATAGAGAAGTGGACTGCTCCTCCTGGTGCTTGGCTTCTGCTAGCTGAGGTGTCAGCTTTCCTGCCAAAAGTGGTAGGTTGGGAATTCCTCCACCATCATTGGGAGCTCCTTGACCAGACTGTGTTGGAGGGCAAGGGCTGTAGCACATTCGTGCAAGGAAATGTGGATGAAGAGGTCGAGGGCATTGAATCCAAGTCTGCCACTTGGGCTGGTGATCGTGTTTTTCTCTTGCAGACAATTTCTAATGTTTCATTGGAGCTGCCCCCAGAGCCTGCTGCAGAATTAGCTCATAACTTGCTCAAGCGGATTGAGGATTTCAACATGCATTCCACAGAGGTATTTCAAATCTGATTTCATTGAACCATGTTTCAGCCCACTACTGTTGTTCCTCTAATGTTTCATTTTGGTGATAGGGCACCTTTGGCAATGAACCCAAGAGGCCTATGTTATATAGATAAAAGATCCATGATATGCAGCTACAACAAATACATATATATTTAACGTATAAAGAGAAGATGCGACCGATCGTTGTCTTCTTCATATAAAAGAGAAATAATGTATGCCTATCAAGCTACATGCATATACTTCACAGTGTCAGTGACTCAGTGTTGATTCAATGCCATTAATGTTTTAGATCTGTGTTGCTGATGTCAACATTTAATACAGTGATATAGTTTTCTTAATAGTCTTAAACCTACCAATATTAAAATATTCTACTATTATGAAATATAAGTTGTTTGCTGACTACAGTTTTGATTTACAGGGCTAGAGAGGGGAGTAAGTGCCATATTAGAATTATGGAGCAAGGCTTTAGAATCAAAAGGTTATAAGATAAGGTGGAATAATACAAAGTGGATAGAGTAAGTTTATATAGAGTGCAATATTAGTAAAATAGGATTAAAAGAGAGGGAATAGTTCAGATTGGTACCCCTGAGGGATCATTTTCATTATCTTGGTTCAATTTTCCATAAGAAGGGAGGGATTGAAGAAGTGGAATGGTGTGTTTCTGGAGTGTTGTGTGTTCAACACATACTAGTAAAATTGAAGGGGGATTTTTATAGGACAGCTCTAAGAAACCATGCTTTATGGATCAAAATGCTGAGTAATCAATTGTTTACTGATGACAGTTTTGATTTACAAAGCTAGAGAGGGGAGTAAATGCCATATTAGAATTATGGAGCAAGGCTTTACAATCAAAAGGTTATAAGACAAGGTGGATTAATACAAAAAAGGGAACGAGTTGGTTTACTTGATTGTGCATCAGAAAATTGCATCCACAAATATGATGCAAGTTGAAGGCTTTAAAAGACAAGGGAAAAGTGAAAAGGATGTGGGTTGAGGTAGTGAGAAAGAACTCTAAGAAAGATAAGGGGCCTTAAGATGAATTGGTAGAACAAGATTTGTGTAGCTGACTCCCACTAGTTAGGATAAGGCTTAATAGAGTTGAGTTGATTATATTAACTAATATTAACATTTAAAGATTGATTTTAACTAAATATTTCTAACCCAATCATTCATACATCTAAAAATGTAAGGGGCGTGATGGCATAGACCCAAGACATGAATATTTATTTGTTGCAACTGATAGAACTATTTGTTTGGATCTTTTATCTTGGTCCACTATCTCCACAATCTTGGTTGTAGAGCCTCAGTCCATCTTATCAATTCACATTTGAAGAAAATTCTACCCAATAGTTTTTGTTTAGGTGTACAACCAAGGCTATAGGCTTTGAGTGTACTCCACATCCCGCAAAAATTCCCATCGTCTCTCTCTCTCTAAAAATAGTAACTAAAAGAAAAAAAATTGGTTACTTGTACACTAGTTTTGTATGCCGCATTTGGGACAAGGATCTCTTGTAAGAGGGATAGGACTCACCCTTGAATGGATCCCACGTAAAAGATTGCCTAGGCCAAGATCGCCATGATTAGATATCACTTTTTGGCCTTTGTACACGAGAAATGTGTCCAAATATTGTGGCCTATACCCATGAAAACAGGTCTTGCACACCGAAGTCCTAACATTGTTAGTATTAAAAATGAAAGAAAAACTATCTTCAATCGCATGTGCCTCGTCCTAGTGAATTTGCGACTTGTTTAAATGTATCAAGCTCAAATGTGGTCTTAATGAAGGTGATGCTCATCTAGTTGTTGATGTTGACTACACTTCATTCCAATATGAATTGTCCATTTAAGGTGTATTTATTTGTAAGATGTATATAATTAAGGTGCAATTTGAAGGCGATGAACTCGATTTTCAAGATCATCCATGGTGATTTTTCATAAAAAAATATTAGATAAATGATTTCTTTTGAATTAAAATTAACTTACTTGGATTTCTTTACAGAAAAATAATGTAGAAGAATTCATGAAATTCTATGATTTTCTTTTCGATCTAGACGGCTCAGATAACCTTAGCTAACAGTCTTCAGATGGAGCAAGAAGAACCTTGATTTTGCACTGAAGCTGACTTTTTAACAGCCTTAGGCTATAGGGTGAGATCTGTTGGATTTGTATAGGCCTAGAGCACCTCAAGCATAATTCTAACATGATTAGAATACCTCCTCTATGGTTTAGGATGCCTTAGGGGTATTTTGATCATTTTCATAAATTTTATAATAATTATAACAATGTCATTGCTTAATAAATTAAACAAAATTGCTTGGAGGTCCCTCTAACCTGTTCTTTTAACACAAGTATTCTCCAACACTTTAAATTTAATCAAATCTTTGAGAACATGGTTTAAAAAAGCGGAATCGGGATCGGAATCGTTCCTCGCCGATTCCGATCCGATCCGGTCATGGATCGGCCGATTCCGACCCAGATTGGCCAATTCCAATCCGAATAGGCCGATCCAGACCGATCCGGCCGATCCAAAGCACCAATTTAAGGGGCCGATCCGATCCGGATCGGCCGATATGGCAGATCTGGATCCGATTCCTGACAAAACCGATTTACACTAAGAAATCGGCTCGGTTTAGGTCGATTCCGAGTTGGATCGGCCGATCCGACTCGGAATCGGCTGACTTTTAAAACCATGTTTGAGAACAAAGACTTCTCACACATAACTCAAAGATATCATCCATTCATCATCCAAATTTAATACCTTTTGCAAATAATAAGTTATTTATGTAGTGATTTTTTTTAGAATTAAATAACTTTTATAATATAAACAAAAGACTTTAAAAAAAGAATATGCCATTTATCATTCCCTGGGATTGCAAGGATCTAATCAAATAATAGACGATAAACTTATATACATTAAAGTGTACACATGGGAAATCAACAAAGTTTTCTATCCTGGAAACTACCAATCATCTTGTTGAACTTTTTCAACCCCTAATTGATTAGGAAATTGCTCAAGGAGCATCACCTTTTGATCAATCAAAGTATTAGTCTCATTTACTTAAATGATTGTTAGAATCTTCAAGCATATAGGGTCACTTTGTTCTTTACAAAGTGTTCATGATACTATAATATTGTGTGAAAATTTCCATAAGCATATATTCATTGGCGATCCAGCTTAATGTGCACCAAGGGCACACAAGTATGTGGGTGTGAAGTAACACTTCTCTAACTGATGCATGCATCTTAAATTACAATGACTTTGCAAGTGAGATGTCCCGACTCACCCATAGTCATGAGCATTCCAAGTCTACACCAATAATTGGAGAATCAATCATCCCTTGTGGAACAATCTATAATTGACCACCAGTTCTCCTAAGGTATTCTTTGATGACACGGCTTTCTATTGATAGCCCCTTTACCCCATATGTATGAAACATACATCCATCAATCCATTAAGCAACACAAACATAATAAGCTCATTAGCATAAATGCATATCATGGATATATAAGATAAATATGCAAATAAAAATAAAAAATAAAAATATGGAAGTTAAGGGATGAATTGCAAGGGCCCTTATGCTACAACCATTCCCTTTTGAGAATGCTACTCTGCTTCTACTTTGGGAGGAAGCCTATCACTCAATGGTTGTTGTACCGTAATGCTACCATCTTATCCACCAAAGAAGGAAAGAAAAGAAGAAAATGGCCTGTTCACTCTACCACTTCATAACCTCCTCTTCTCACCATGGATGATAAATAGTGACTTCATTTTGTTAATGTAATAGTCAATTCCATAATGTATAAAATACGTTGAGTGGTGGATTAGATATGGCATGAGCATAATGCATATGCTAGTCATTGTCATAATCATCAAGTGTTCGTGGGTCCCATTAAAGACCAATTCCAAATACTTGAAGCCAATGATAGATTATTTCCCAAGCTGTAGGAGTTTCAGACTTGAAGACCAAAAGATTCATCGAACTCAAGAAAAGTATATGAAGGAGTTTTAGACTTGAAGACTAAAAGTTTCATCGAATTCAAGAAAGATATATGAAGGTAAATATAATGATAGACATAGGTTTGAGAGACCTACCAACCTTTATGTAACTTTATGGGCCAAAACATGGCCATTGCATAAGTCCAAAGAAACTTAGGTGCAAGGTGAAAGAAAAATAACAACAAAATAGGGGAATCAGATCGATTCGGGGGCTGTCGTCAATCTACACTTACCAGATCAATCCAAGGGGTTGTCGTATCGATCCGACATGACCCTCGGATCAATCTGGCTGATCTCGGGATTTTTTGTCTGAGACACCGGATCAATCCGACATCACAGAATCGCAAAAAAAAAAAAGGAATGAAATAAAATTCGCGATAAAGATTATTTGTCCATTGGGGATTGTGCCAAATCAAGGGTGCGGCGCGACTTAGTTCGTCCCCTATAAGTACATTAGGGTTTTCATTGAGTCGTACAACACACGAGAATATCAAGAGAAAGATTTCTGTGCAATGAGAAGAAAACCTAAGACATTCAATTCTCCGACAATCAAGACTCTATTTATGAACCTTCATTGAAGATTTTAAGAGCCTTCTAGTGCTTCCCAAACACTCTATACTTGAAGATCAAGAGAAGGAAACAAGGAGAGAAGGTTTACTCTCAAGTAAACCTTTGTAAGAATCTCAAAGAAGCAATGTAGTATCGTTTGGTGGAAAAGTTAAGCATATCAGTTCATCCAGGAACAACCACCATTCAATAAATTACATGCAAGACTACAACTTTATGAGGTAATTCGTATTAACTCAATTTAAATTTATAAGACTTTAGTACCTCCGCCGGAGACATCGGATGTTAGACCACTCCTGTCAAAGACACGAAGAATAGAGCTTAGCACTACCACAGGAGACACTGGTAGTGTAGACTTAGCACCTTTACCAGAGACACCGGAGGTGTAGACCATTCCTGCCAGAGACACCGATAATAGATTTAGTATTCGCCAGAGACATCGAGTGTGGATAAGGTTTGAAATTTTACCTTGATTGTAATTGTATTCAATCTAAATAAAATCTAATAGCTCAGTGTGAGCTTTGACAGTGGACATAGGTCAAGTGCCGAACCACTATAAACCTTTGTGTTGTGTGAATGCTTGTGTGTTGCAAATTGTCTCTCTCTCTCTATCTTGGCATGATCATTAGTTCATCAAATGTTCTTCCATTATAACCATATCTACATTGCAAAAGAATATCGCTGTTAATTGCCATTATATAACACTTGGATCTTAACAAAAATTAATTCAACAAGACAAGTGTATTAATTTTCCTGTTACAAATTGAACATTAATTAATTGAAAATCAAATAAGGGGTAAGTAATTTTTTTATTTATTAAATCCTATTCACCCCCCTCTAAGATCAAAACCAGACTTTCACATTCAATGTAGCAGACTATTATTTATTGTTTCGGCATTCAAACTGTTACTAACTTTGAATTGTTTCAGAATAATCAGGGAGTGAGTTAGTTACCCAGGAAGAAAATCTGTGAATAAGTTATTTTTTAACTTTTTATGAAATACAAAGGCTTTTAAATTTCTATGTGATATTGTATGGAATGCTTTTCAGTTTTCCTCATATCCTCTTCTATATCTGGAGCGGGATCCCACCTTGTGCAATTTAGACTTTTCTCATGCTTCTCAGATGTAAAAAAATGAAAAAAATAAAAAAAATTAACGTATGTTATGGCAGGTTAATGCTCATGTAAGAACTCTCAAAACTTTATGTAAGCGAAAGGCTTTGAACCCTGACGAGGGTGATACCCTTGTCTTGAAGTGGGTACACCAGTTACTTTCTAAAGCATTGCAAATTCTCCAAACCTACATTTCAGAGGCTTCAGAAGCAGACAAATGCAGTAACTTTTTAACACCACCTAGAAGTGCATCCATCAAGGGGAAGAGAGTGGCAACCATGTCCCACTCTTTGTCACAAGCTGTTATAGCAGTCTACACTATTGGGTCGTTGGTTATGGTTAGCCCTTCCGCGGATTTGAATGGCATTATTCCTGTTTTACACACCATAATCGCTTCAGGGAGCTCTGAGCCAAAGCTGAAGAAACTTCCTGGGCCTACAATTTCTGTAAAGCAGACAGCCCCTTCCCTGTACATCCAATCATGGCTAACAATGGGAAAGATCTGCCTTGCAGATGGGAAGCTTGCAAAGCGTTATATCCCTCTTTTTGTGCAGGTTTGGCACTAATCCATTACTGCTTCTATGCAATGGTCTGAAAATCAGCTTGACTAAGAACTTGCTATTAGTGGTCATGCAGGAGCTTGAAAAGAGTGACTGTCCAGCCCTTCGCAACAATATCGTGGTGATGATGGCAGATTTCTGCATTCGTTACACTGCTCTAGTTGATTGGTAAGGCCCATACAACAATGAAAAAAATTAGAATTCGATCACCTCTTTGCTTTCTTTAACTACTTTCCACTCCTGAATTTACAGCTACATATCAAAGATCACTAACTGCTTACGTGATCCATGTGAAGTTGTAAGAAGACAGACATTTATTCTGCTTTCGAGACTATTACAGGTTTACATATTCTCCCCTGATCCTGTCATCAATTTCATCAATTTTCTTAATATATATATATTTTGATAATTCATTTATTCTTTTTTCATTATTTCTTTTAGTGGGAAATTAAATTAACCTTTTAATTATTATTATTTTTATATCCTCAGCGAGACTATGTGAAATGGAGAAGAGTGCTTTTTCTTCGATTTCTTTTGTCACTTGTTGATGAATCAGAGAAGATCAGGCAACTGGCAGATTTCCTCTTTGGGAACATCTTAAAAGGTTAGGGAACTCTCAGGCTAACACATGTAATTTGTTATGGAAGAGACCTCATATGTTTGCATTGGATTTGACTTGTGCATAATGGGTCTGCAGCCAAGGCACCACTTCTGGCATATAACAGTTTTGTGGAAGCCATCTTTGTTCTAAATGATTGCCATGCCCACGCGGGACATAGTGAGTCTCAGAGTTCACAGTCGGAGAGCCGACTTTTCTCAATCCGGTAAGTGTGTTGCGTATTTGGAGACAAAAAGAGAAAGCTTTCTTTAAACGAGTATAACATTTGTTGCAGAGGTCATGATGAGAGGTCAAGGTCACAAAGGATGCACATATATGTTTCTTTGCTGAAACAAATGGCTCCGGAGCACCTTTTGGCTACTTCTGCAAAGCTCTGTGCAGAGATCCTTGCTGCTGCATCTGATGGCTTGCTTAATCTCGATGATGTTACAGGACAGGCTGTACTGCAGGTATGATTACATTCGTATAGGAATTGGTGTTGCTCTCTTTCTCTCTGCTAGTCTTATGGAGTGTAACGGGTCAGTGTAATCCATTGAGTTAAATGAACTTTTCAGATGCAATCATACTTTTTGACAGTATGATTTTCTTGTTGTATGGTTTCAAGTGGGATTTAATCAATAGTATGGTTCAAAGCTACTCTTGCATGGTCAATGCGGTAGGCTTTAGATCTCCTGTGGAGCAGGTGATGATTCAACTGAAATATGATTTTGATTCCCTGTTGAAGACTTGACTGCTCAAATCGAGATAGTTGCATGATCCCGCCGCAATCCAATGAATTGCAATACTTTGGATGATATATCTGTTTGGGCAAACAGTACCTCCAAAAGAAAAAAAAATGCTGCTATATTTATTGGATTGCTGTGATTCATTTGGCCAATGAGATTTCCAACATTTGCACCCTACAAAGCAACAATATCAATTGAACTCCACCTGAACCATGTGGTATATTTAGAGGGGTTCATGTCTTTTCAAGTGAAGAAACTGTTGAGGAAATGTTAAAGATATAAGATGTTTGTGCATGCAGTTGCTTGTTATCTGTTTTCATGTACAATTTGGTTATGAAATTTGAGGACATGTATGGTATCAACAGGATGCTCTTCAAATACTTTCTTGTAAAGAGATCCGTATCCAGTCCAATCGTGGATCTGCAACTGACACAACAGAGATGGATGAAGAAGGCGGAGATGGTGGAGGAGCTGCTTTGGCTGCTGCCAGAGGGAGGGTGGCCTCTCAAGTAGTTAAGAAGGGCCTGATCCAGAATGCCATCCCCATTTTCATAGAGTTGAAGCGGCTATTGGAGATCAAGAACAGCCCCCTTACAGGTTGCCTGATGGAATGCCTCCGAGTGCTTCTCAAGGACTACAAAAATGAGATTGAAGACATATTGGTTGCTGACAAGCAGCTGCAAAAGGAGCTAATCTATGACATGCAAAAGTATGAAGCGACCAAGGTCAAGTCGACGGTAGCTGAGGCTGTTGCCACCATGCAGAGACCTTGTAACTACCTTTCACCTCCTGGCCGTGGGTCTGGTATCTCTAAAGTTGCTAGTGAAACAGATGTTCATGATAGGTTAGCTGAGAAGTTAGGAAGTGCAGTGAAAGTTGCATCAGCAATGGCAGATGTGGCGGCTGAAGCTACAGCTAAGTCTGTGCTCAGGGAAGTGAATCGGGGTACATCTACCCCACCACTTCATTCCATTAACATGCCCAAGCTCAAGTCTTCCATGGGAGGAGCTGTTTCTGGAGGAGATCGTCCTTTAGATGTATTGGAATCTTTGAAGAGAAGACAGACTTTTGATTCTGATGAAGAAAACTAGTTTGTCTCAACCCTTTGTCCATGATGAAGTTGTTAAAACTTGACCGTGGGGTTTTGGGGCCTTACAAGATGAGCTTTACTACTCGGCAATCGGGTCTTAATTTCAGTTCTCAGATGTAAATATATATATATTTTTATGTTTATACATTCTGTACGAAAATACACTAATAAGTGTATACTGAAAGCTTCATTCAAGTTTAAAACTGAGGAATACTTCTAGGAGCCATAATGACAGAAGCTCTACTGAGGTTTCAATACATGAAAAATCAGAGTTGAAGTTTAAGGGCTATGGTATCCAAAGTCATCTCAAACTAGCTCGTGGGTTGACTACTGTGGACTCTACATACACTGTTGGAGCCCTGTGGAACAACACAACCCAGGTTCAAACAACTTCGACATGTAGTGATGTCCATGCCCATTACATACAATTAACAAAAATGCTATTATGGTTAAGATAAACCAACATAAAAAAATACAAATAAGCTATGGTATTGTATAGTATTATACTGACCATCTATATGAATGCAATTATTATTTAATCAATGGTGCTGTGGCTGGTTTTTTTTGTTGTTTTTGGGGGGGGGGGGTTTTAGATGGTCTTGTGAGAGGATCCGGATTCGGAAACCTGAATTGAAGGATGATTAAAGAATCTGTCTTCAAGATGTAATCCCAGGCAATGGTTTAGAATTTAGATTGATCCACACATGAACAGTCATTATAAAGATCAAAAGTGGTGTTTCTTGCAGATGAAGGAAAATCATAGCCAAAAACTATGGTTGCTCTTTCTTGAATTGTAGTTGAAAGACATAATATGGGAGCAAATATTTGTGACCAAAACTAGTGTAACCAATTTTGTTATTCTATTGCAAAGATTTATCTTTGATGGTTATAGAAGGTTCCACCACCGAATCTCTACTCTGGACTCTGGAGTATCAAAACAAAAGATGCAATCTAATCTTCTTTGTGTGTGGGGACACAGGGGACAGACACATTTGGGGACAGAACATTTCCTCCCTTTCTTTATTACAATGTCACAATGATGCCATCTGAAACTTGGGAAAGTATGCTACACCCTAATTTGTTTGTTGAATTTGGTTTCTTTTAAATAGGGAACAAATGTTCATTTAAACACATTTATCGTTTTAACCCTAGAACTCGTTTTTATGGATACCTATTTTCCATTTGAAAACTGTTTTTACAGTTTTAACCCTATACATCTCTCCTTTTTTATGTGGGGACACGGATGTGGGGACACGGGAAGAGAGACAAATTGGGTGTTGCCGATTCTTTCCCTTTTGTTTTTGTTTTTGACTTTTTGTAAGTTTACGATTTTTTTTTTTGGTTTTTTAATTAACCGGTCGACTCGGGAATATAATCTAGCCGAAATAGCCGCCCGGTTCTCGAACAACTTTGTAGGTAACCCACAGCAACCAACTTCATAAATGGAAGACTGAACGACATAGTTGGTGTCTTCTGCGCTCTCTCTCTCTCTCGATTTTGAGTCTGGTAAGCTTCATCTACTTTGAATTCCGGAAGAATTTTGGTCTGATTCGAGTGTTGTTTCTGTATCGTTATTGGATTTGAGACTTATATATGCGTATGAGTTAGGGTTTTGGTTTGTACTCAAATTAATGAAACCCTCGTGTGCTACGCTTTTGATTTCTGCGATTATGAATTTTATTCGAAATTCATGAGTTTCGGCATTTAGTTGGTCCATGAAACTCTGAATCTGCATTTCTGGTTTTGGATCTGTCTGGATTACAGAGTAATCATGGTGAGATAGGCATAATTGTCTTTTCTGAGGCATTGAGGTACCGTTTCGAGATTTGGGGCTTTGTGTCTTGTGTTTGAGGTTTTTTACAAATCTACTGTCAGGGTTTTAGATTCATTATTGGGAGAGAGATATCCGAGGAGTTTGTTTTTATGGTTTTGAGATTAATATTAGACCTTCAAGTCTCTCCGATTTTCTTTGATTGGTAAGGAGATCCGGCTGATTTGATCTTTGTAGAGACACTAGTGAGATTGAATTTGTGTTTGGTATTGAAGATAAACATCAAGCATGGATGGTAATAAGGATGAAGCTTCGAGATGCATCGGTATTGCTGAAGCAGCCATTGCATCTGGTGATAAGCAGCGTGCACTGAAATTCATTGGAATTGCACAACGCCTTAACCATAACCTGCCTGTTGACGATCTATTGGCTGCGTGTGAAAAGCTAGAGTCTACCTCATCTGCCGGGGAAAAGGCTATAGAACAAAACCAGAAAGAGGCAGAGGCTGTGCCCCCAAAATCTTCTGAGTCTTCAAATGGGGAGAGGAATTATACTGAAGAGCACATTAAGCTGATTCGTGAAGTGAAGAAAAACAAGGATTACTATGCAATTCTTGGGGTGGAAAAGACCTGTTCGGTTGAGGAGATTAGGAAGGCTTACAGGAAATTATCTCTTAAGGTCCATCCTGACAAGAATAAGGCCCCAGGTTCGGAAGAGGCATTTAAGAAAGTCTGCAAGGCTTTCAAGTGCTTGAGTGATGAAGTTTCCAGGAGGCAATATGATCAGACTGGTTTAGTTGAAGAATTTGAGTACAATCAGCAACACAATATCAGGAGGAGGAGGAGGAGAACTGGACATGACTACTTTGATGAGGAATTTGACCCTGATGAGATATTCAGGTCATTCTTTGGCCAGGCAGACGTGTTTCGGACTGCTCATGTTTATAGGACCAGAGGAACAGCCAGCCAACATAGGGAAAATTTTGAAGGAGGGTCGAATCTCATGGTTCTTCTTAAAATCTTACCGTTCTTGATCATTTTCTTGCTAGCCTATCTTCCTTTCTCAGAGCCTGATTATTCATTGCAGAAGACTTATGCCTATCAGATTCCCAAGGTCACTGAAAAATATGGAGTGGAATTCTATGTTAAATCCTCTGAATTTGATCAGCATTTTCCACCTGGAAGTCATCATCGAATAAACCTAGAGAACCATGTGGTGAGGGATTACAAAAGCATGCTTGGTCGCTATTGTCACATGGAACTTCAGAGGCGTCAGTGGAACAGGAATTATCCGACACCTAATTGCGATAAGCTACATGAGTTGGGAGTAATGTGAAGGTCAGACGCAGTGCTTTCTTTAATTATGAGATATTGTGTTAGATTTGGTCTTGATTTTGTTTTTTGCTACTTCAAGTGCAGAAATATGGGAATTTTATGAACAAATTTAGTTCTTGGATTTTTGATACTTTTTATTCTCTGTACATTGTGTGCCTCCTTTTGCTGGGAAATTATCTTCCACTGTCATTTTTTTATCAAGTTTTTGCATTAATAAGCAAGTGGTTTTATTTCCGAAGTTTTTTGGAGGTTCTCAATTTGGACTTTATGCCTAGTTATGTCTTCCCTCATAAAGGTGTTAGGTGGTCTTGCTCTTTGTTCATGTATCATTGGAGTTTAATTTACAATGAGGATCAAGCAGTTCCCCTCCTTGAACGGAAGGTTTTCCTGACCTGCAATTTCTTCTAAGCAATGTCTTAATACCGAAATCAGTGGATGACTTGGTCAGGGGAAAGGCTGGTCCAGCTCACTTGGACCAACCAGTTCATCTCAATGACATTGCTGACCCCACAATAAGTTGAAATAGTACAAGATTTGATTTAAACCTGGTTCAATGTTGGACTGACCAGGTTGATCGATTTAGATGGCTGAACAGTCTGCTTTGGTTCAATCCTTGTTTGGCTCATTTTTGGGTGACTGGGTCTGAATCAAATTGAACCATTTAGGGGCATGGGTCCAAGTTCATCTGACCCAACTGTTGGTCTCTTTGGGTCTTAATAATTGTTTATGACTTAATAGGATATTCAAGGGACCATTTTCTCTTTACAATATCATATTTATGAAAATAAATCAAGCCAACAACAACCTTCTGAATAGGTTAGGGGTATTTTGGTAATTTCGTGGTCTGCCCCCAAAAATATAGAATTGCCCTTTTGACTCTTTTCCACTATCTTTTATTGTTTTTCTTGATTCTTTTTTTTTTTTTTTTTTTAATTTCTTGATTCATTATTTGCTTTCTTGAATTTATTCTCTTCTAATCCTTTCTTTAATCAAGAATTGCACTTTTGAATTCTTTCTTTAGTCTTTGATTTCTTTTAAATTGAATTATTGATTATCTATCTTTAATTCTTGAAATCTCATCATACTTCTTGTAGAAACCTAATTCTTGGATATCCTACATCAAATTTGGTATCAGAGCCAAACCCTGGGGTTTTGAAAGAAATCTGAAAACCCTTCTTCTTTTTGTGACGTTTCAAGTCCTTTTTGGCTCTAAAACCTTTATTGAATTATTTAGGATCCCTTTCCATTAATTTTAGGGTAACCTTAAATCCTTGGGGTCTTTTGAAAGGGTTTTCTAGAACCCTAAAATTTTTTAAGCAAGCCTTACAAATTCTTTTTAGTGTCATGGCACACATCTACCTCCATTGGGAATCAAGTGAAGACCATCTTATGGATTTTGATGTGTATCAAGTGATGCTGTGAAATTTTGATGAAGAAGAGATGTGGTTGGAACTTGAACATGTGGAAGAGGTGCTAACAATCTTTGATGCAAAAGATGAACACAAATTGAGTGTGGATATGAAGATGTGGCTCTTTTATGACACAAAGTTGGAGCATCTTACTTGTAGTTTGTATAAGTTTGAAGACCAAAGCTGGATCAGAAATATTGGAAGTTTTTCGATTACTTTTGTGGCGAGATGGTTGGATGGATAGAAAAACGTGCACAACTTGTTAGATCCACCAAGGTTTGTGATACGCTACAAGAAGACAAAGTTGAGGATGAGAAAGAACACTGGGAAGAGATTAATTTGCAGTGTAAGGAAGCATGGAAGCCTCAAAACAATCACATGGTGACCTCTTTCATGCTTCCTTTGAGGTTGCAGTCCCTACAATTTAAAGATCCTCAAAGTGAAGCATACATCTACGAATTTGAGCCCTTAATTGCACTAAAATTGTTGTCGAATTTCTTCCAACCCGGGGAGATTGATGCGGGAGCATATGAAATCAAGAAGAAGCTTGAGGACCATGGATAGTCTCTAAGACGTGTCTAGTAGTTTGGGGATTTTTAAGGTTTTTTCCATAAAATTTAGGGTTATTATTTTTTGGTTTTATTTTATTTTAGGGTTGTTTTTTGATTTATTTTAGCCATTTTTTCGATGTAATTAGGCCCTAAAGACCTTAGAAATGAAACATGACTTAATTAGATTTAAAGTAATAAGTAAGGCATGAAATGCCAGGGAGTTTAGATACAAATTAGAAAATTTTATTTGGAGTTTATAGGAGTCCTACTTAGATTAGGAGTTTAATGGTTTAAGTTTATAAATAGAGGTCATTAGGTTGTAATTCGGTTTTTAAAGATGAAATAAAGATTTAGGTTAATTGTTGAGTCCGTGAATGGGTTGATATCTTCCCCAACCCCTCACATAAAGGGAATTTCTTCCCTTTTCCTCTCTTATTTTCTGTCTCCTCTTTTCTCCTCCTACGGTCTTTTCTTATTTTTTCCCTCCCTTCTTACTACTTTCTTCTTTCTTGATTCTTTCTCTTTTTTGCATCTTTTTCTTGATTCTTGCACCTATCTTATTGATTCTTTATATTTTTTGTACTATTTGATTTCTTGGATTACATTCATCAAGAATCTCTCTTTCTTGATTTTCTTGAATCCTCCATTAAAGAATCTCCGCAAGTCTAAATTTTAAAATTTTTATATACCTAGAGACCTCAAAATTTGATAAAAATTTGTGTGGGAATCCCTCTAAGGGTCATCTAACTCCCTGGAAAATTTCATAAAATTCTAATGTGTCAGCAGTGGTATTTTGGTAATTTCGTGGGTCTGTCAAGAAATTATAGAATTGCTTTTCTAATCATTTTCTACTATCTTTTCTTGTTTTTCTTGATTCATTCTTTGCTTTCTTTAATTTATTCTCTTCTATTCCTTTCTTTAATCAAGAATTGCAGTATTGAATTCTATCTTTAGTCTTCTTGAATCTTTCAACTTGATTTCTTTTAAATTGAATTATGGATACTCTTTTTGTTGGAGCCTAATTCTTAGGTATCCTACATTAGAAGTGTTCTATGGCGTTGCTTGGGTTTTGGAGGGGGTCAAGCTTAGTATGGACCCCATATGTTGTTTATGCAGTTTACACATGAGTGAGATTTTGATGAGGCAAGCACATTCATAGAAATTATGATGTGACGACATTGCAATGGCTTGAGAAGACATCCTCTTTGGAAGCCAAAGCCTAGGTCCAAAGAGAATTTAAAGAAGGAAGCTTGTTGCCTACTTAATTAGAATTAGTTTGTTTTTTTTGTTTTTATGTTTTGGGTTTAATTTGAGGGAATTTTATGTAATAAAGCCTTGTGAGCCATGGGGTGGGAATTAGTAGCAGTTTAGAGAAGTTTTAAAAGTGTTTAGAATATATATATATATATAAATTTGATAGGGGTTTTTAGTGTTGGTCGTACACAACATTAGAATATGGATATTTTGGTCCAAAAATTTCATTAAAGATTTAGATGCTTATAAATCCAAATCGTTGGGAGTTGTACAATCAGTTTTTTATGAATGAAAAATTGAAGAATTTGGAAGACACGGCTGGTGTCTCTCCTCATCAAGG
>JAOXJP010000008.1:12997516-13009569 GCA_025762735.1 Platanus orientalis | reverse complement strand
CATCAGCACCGACAAGTGATATGCGCCCCCCAAAAAAGTGAAAATCACTTGTTGGTGCTGATGTGCCCGCCCCCTGACAAGGGAGGGAGGGGAGCGTTAGTTAAGAGGAGCGGATACAATCCACCCTCCATCCCAACAATATAACAATCAGAAATGACTGAGATGTCCTGAAGAAACAAAAATCAATACATCAAACAACTCAAGTGGCAAAAAAAAGACCCCACTATTTGAGACTTACACATACAATGAGATCAGCATAGCCTGTGATAAAATATATGACGGTAACAACTTCTGGGGCTTATTGGTAAGCAAAGTTGGTAATTTATCACAATGAGATACACAAATCACAATCAACAGAGCTGAGGGGAAAGGACTAAATGTCTATTACCTACAGCTCTGCACCAGTTCAGCTCAGCTTAAATCCTTTAGTCTCTTTATCAAAGCATCTAGGGATTTCTTCTTTGGATTTTGCTTGACCCCCCTCCCTCCAAAGGTTCCAAATAGCCGATCTGAAGGATCCCTTAACTTCTCTGAAATCGACACCACTTTCCTATAGTCCAGAGTATTATAACTCTTTTCCCTGATCACTGGATTTAGAAAATTCTCTGGATGATTGCTCAAAAGCAAATTAATCAATTGCCTCACTTCAGCCAGTGCTGACTTCAACTGATTTGCATCTGTATCTGAGAAAAGGTTAGCTTGGTCATCTGCAAATGATTCCAACAACCGAACATCCACATCTATCCCCATCACAGCATTTATATTAAACCTCTTAACTGAATCCCCAAGTAAAACCCCAACAATATTCTCAGATATATGAGAAAGAACATCCTGTAAGACCCTTTTAAGCACTTGAACTGGAAGTATCTGTTGAGCAGTTGAAACCAATGTCTCCAGATATATTATTACCTCGTTCACGTATTCATTCCCATTCTGAAGTGGTTCATCAGCCATCCAATTCACATTCTCAGTTAATATCATGAACCCATCAACTTTGGCTTTAAGCATACCAGAAAGCATCACTTCAGCTGCATCACGGGCATTTTTTAGTGGAAACTGCCTTCTACCCCTCTCTGCCATTCTCAAGGGAATGCCTGAAAGTTGGGCAGCATGACGAAAGAAGAAATCACAGGCTCGCTCCAAAGCCACCATGTTTGCAGCCACCTGCATTGCCTGGGAAAACCCATGAATAGATGTATTAATAAGTTTAAGCAGTGCCCCATCCAAGACCTCATTCAAAAGCTGGTCCAAATATTTCTTGACAACATCATAGAAATCCAGCTGCCCACCATACGACAAAAAGCTTAAAGAATCCTCAATAAAGGATCGGACAATGCGACAGCAGTCCGGGACAGTAGAAGTAAATGGCGCAACATAGGGGAATGCTGGGATTATATCAGACGTCTGGATCTGAAATGACAGCACATTCATTGAATACTCGTATTCCTTCTTCATCAGCATCTGCTCGAACTTATCAGCAGCAAGCGCTTCTCCTATCGATTTTCGACAATCAGAGAGTAGGAGCTCATGGTATTTGTCCCTGTGCTTGCTCAGAACATCAAGAAGAGCATCGACAGGGTAGCCATACCTGCGCAGGGTCACACCAAGCAAACTAACGTAATCCTTTATTAACAATAGATGATTTGCAGTTTGCATCCTAGAGAATTGATCCTCTAACACGGAACACATTTTATTGACAGCAGTCTCCCACAAATTATCGACTTCATACTTCGAAATCAAACCACCACCGGTCCTCAAAATCCGATCCTCTACTATAAAGAACCCAGCAATCTGTGCAAAAAATGTCTGATGAGATTCAAGAAAAGGAGTCATCGAAGATACCTGGAAATCCGACGTCAACTGAAGCTTCCGATTCTCAAAATAGTACTGCTTGAACCGATCTTCAAGCCCTAGGGTTTGGTGGATATGATAAGCCCTATACAACGGAGTCAGATCAAACCCCAACACACCACTTCCACCGTTACTGTAATTATCCTTACCTTCGTCTCCAACACCAATACCTCCATCTTCATCCTCGTCTTCCTCTTGCAGTGTATAAACACAGTCCCTCAAACTGAGTCGGCTCTGCTCCTCGGCGTGCCGTTGCTTGATCCGAAGCTCCTCTTCTCTCTGCCTCGCCGACGACGCCTGCCCGATCGCAAACTGCCCTAAATTCCGACTAACGATCCGGATCTGGACAAGCCAATCGCCCAATTCTTTACTGATCCTCCTCTCAATATGTGACCGGATCGCGGGGATCTGCTTCTCGAGCATCTTTCGAATCGTAGAAGACGGAGTTTTCTCCAGAAAATCCCTCTCAATCGCATCCACGCACTTCAAGGCCATGTAGAAATTATTACCGGAGAGATGAAAATTCGCTCTCAGACAAAGCTCAATTAACCGAATACAAGTCTGAACAGACTCGAGAGCGAGAGAGACGTTCCGGTTAACGTTTCGAGCCTCAACGAAGGCGTCGAGAGCGGCGAGAAGCGGACCGGCGACGGACTGTAACTGTATATTCGAGTGCGAGAGGGAAGACTTGAGAGAATCGACGTCGGAGAGGAGAGATCTGAGATCGTCGACGGCCATGATGAAATCCTGATAATGTGCCTTACAGACCTCCTCGATCTCCGATTCCTTCGATCGCGCGAAGTAGCGGAGGTTGTGGAGGAGGTGTTCGGGTTTGCCGGAGGCGAAAGATTTTCGAACGAAGGGACCTATATCCTCACCGTTGCAGATGGCGGAGGAGAGGAGGAGCTGGTCAAGCTTGTCGGAGGAGTCGTCGTCTTTGGCGACGGAGGCGACTTTGCGTCTCGTCTTGGAGGAGTCCATCGTTGAGATGCGGTTGTTACCTGCCGGAGAAAACGGTTAGGATAGCATCTGGTTAACTGACTCCGGTAGAGACGGAGGAGATTTAGCAGTTTCGGAGGTGGAGAGGGAAGAGGAGGCGGGGAAGGGGCGAAGAAGGGGACGAGCTGGCTGTTAGGATTTCGAAATGGAAACCGATGGTCGGCTGGACCTGGATTTCTTTGGTTTGACTAAAACGCCATTATATCTGAATTTAAGCCTGAAGGCTTTAAGACCGCAGTCTCATATGAAGAAGGGTAATTTAGTAATATGGGATTGAGTGGATTGATGTGAACAATTGAGTTTTCATGGGTCCGGATCCGATGCGCTAGGGTAGGCAGGCAGCGAAGGTCACATGATGAATAAGGTTTTTTTTTTTTTTATCTTTGCTTTTTTGATAAATAGCAGGAATATCAAGTAACCATGATCTCCTCCTGTTCACATTTGATCCGCTTTAAGCGAATAAGGATGCATCTATAGATTATATCCGATTCATTTATAAATGATCCAAATATATATATATATATATATGCATCCGGTTCAGCCGATATACATGTGTTTAAGTTAACGTGTGTGTATATATTTTTTATATGTATACATACCTTGGTTTTAGCTTAATAATATAGTTTGAGGGGGAGAATATACTGAGGCCCCTGCTAGTCGACCCTGATGAATCAATAGAGTTCTGACTTTAGGAGAACCAACCCAAAGAATTCTCGAGAATATCAGCCCAAGGAACCTTTGACAATCCCCCGATCCGAAAATGCCGAAGCCATCGGTGAGAAGCTAGAAATACCCTTTGATACCTGACTCCCCGAGTAATTTGAAGATAATCCTTATCGTTGCTTAGATCACTCAACACCCAAAAGCTAGTAGAGACCTTGAGGCGCCCGATACCCAAGAATTTTCGATATACAAAAATACAACCACTCCAACTACTCTACTTAAAGATAGTACAATCCAAAAACCATTACCAGAAAAGAATATTCTTTACAGCTGGCCTAACATATTGAGAAAATGATAAAGAGAGCAGGGGAGACGCGGGCAAGAAAGTGGGAGAAAGCAACATGCAAGATCTCATTTGATACGCCACTACTCAAGCCTATAAAGAAGGGTAACAATTCACTCTCTAGGTATGAGACAACAGAAACCCTAATTGAGAAAGTTCATCTTCTTCTACATTCCCTTTGGCCTAACTTGACAGTCAGAGAGTTAGAGGCCGATGCCTAGCTTCTTGACTTTCTCCTTTTTCGTGTGTGCAGTGTTCGCTTTGCCAAAGACTTGGGCTAGCCGTGGGACCATCGGACTAGCTTAAAGGTGCCCATAAACCGATACGTTATTAGTTAGCATTGTCTATGAGAAAAACACAGTTTCCCTCAAAATCTAAGGTCTGCATGGTCGAAACCAAGTCAATGGCGACTTAACACAACTAGAGTGCCGGAGTTGATAGCCAAGAAACCCTTGTCTCCGACAGAGCACTCCTCAAAATCACAAGGGTGGTTATCCTTGAGTAGAGGATCCAAGGACTGACAGCAAGTGTGCAGCTATTGATGAAATAGAATCGAGAGATTATACAAGAGTTGAGGGGCCGGAGAGGCGCACTCGGCGACAACGTCGTAGGACGGCCGGGACCCCACGCCCCTCCAACCAAAAGTTGTGACCAAGGATGCGAAGATGAGGCAAGAAGCGCCACTACTTCTCGATTCTGGGAGGCGAGCCATCTTGGGGAAAGGGTTCACACCCCGGACTTTTGGGAGGAGAGGATGAAAGATGTAAAAAGGGAGATGGCGACCATGAAAGAAGCTCTTAAAGGAATTCCTCAGCTACTGTTGACGAACTGATCCAGAGGACGGACCATTAGTCCACTTCGGAGGTAATAGCTCAACCACTCCCTGACAAGTTTAAACCACCCCAGATGGAGATGTTAGACGATGGCAAGGATCCCCTAGATCACCTAGAGGTGTTTAAGATGCATATGAACCTCCAAGCGGCCCCCGACAAAATTATGTGCCCGGCCTTTCCTACGTCAATCAAGGGGTCCGCCAGAGTTTGGTTAAATCATTTGAAGCCCAGCAACATTTTGAATTTCACATAGCTGAGTCAACAGTTTGTCGGTTATTTCATCGACGGCCAGAGACACCGGAAGCCAGCCACCTACTTGTTGAATATCAAGCAAAACAAATGAGAGTCCTTATGGGGCTATATATCGCGGTTCAACAGAGAGATGCTATAAGTGGATAATGTTGAGGAGAAGATGATTGTGGCCGCTTTCATGGCGAGGCTGTTGCCCTTAAAGTTTCTCTTCTCCCTCTCAAAAAACCCCCCGTCCCGTATGGCCGACCTAATGGTGAAGGCTTAGCAGCACATGAACGCCGAGGATACCCTCAGTTCCTGACAGGAGGGAGACGTCGGTCCTAGCTCACAGTTAGACAAGAGAAAAAGGGAGAAGTAGCAAGCCATACTGGAAGAAAGGGGCAGTCAGGCAAGAGAAGAAAACGACAACTGTGGGGTCAGGCCCCAGGTCAACCTCCCCCCAAGCAAGTTCCAAAATTATACCCCCTCAAAGCACATGTAGAGTAAGTGTTTCTGCACATTAAGGATGATCCAAGCATCAAGTGGCCTGAGAGGATCTGAGCCCCACTAGATAAGAGAAATCACGATAAGTACTGTCGCTTTCATTGGGATCACGGCCACGACACTAATGACTGCTTCGACTTAAAGGAGTAGATAGAAGCCCTTATCCAACAAGGGCAACTACAGAGATTTGTTGTTGGGCAGCACCTAACGAGGTGTAAAGACACTTGATGGGATCCCCCCATTCGGTAAGAAAGAAGGCCGGAGGGACCAATCGAGGAAATCAAGCTAATAGCTAGTGAGTTTACCGGGGGAGGAGAGTCCAACTCAGCCAGAAGGGCACACGTGAGGCAGATTCGCACTGAAAGGGACCTGTAGATGATGATGACCGAGAGGCCGACAAAGCATCACAAGGCAGAGCACCCCCCATCACCTTTTCTATAGAGGATGCTCGAGGAGTGAGTCAACCGCATAATGACACACTAGTGGTGATGTTAGTCATTTCAAACTACATCATGCACCGTATTCTCATTGATAATGGTAGCTCGATAGATATCATCTACCTTCTGGCCTTCGACCAAATTGGTATCGGACGAGACACGCTTAAGCCTATTCAAACACCCTTGGTTGGATTCACGGGCGATAGGTTGCTCCCATTGGGAACTATTGGCTTGCTGATCACTATTGAGGCGGGAGACAGACAGGTCACTAGGGTGGTTGACTTCTTTGTGGTCGACTACCCCTCTACATACAACATAATCATGGGAAGACCGGCGCTAAATCAACTCAGGACAATCACCTCAACCTACCATCTCTTGATTCACTTCCCAACTAAAAGGGAGTCGAAAAAGTCAAGCAGGGATCAGGTGGCAGCCAGAAAATGTTATATGGCCTCACTTAAAGGGGGACCAGCTCCAAAGGAGACTATGGTAATCGACGGTCTGGAAGTTCAAGATGAAAGGACCCTGGTGGTGGCAGAACCAGGAGGAGCACTTGAGGATGTCATTCTTAACTTGAACACTCCCGACTGAGTGACTCGGGTGGGGTCAGACTTGTCAGAGGATTTTGAGAAATAACTACAAAACTTCCTCATGGAAAACTGAGACGTGCTCGCCTAACCACAATAAGACATGCCAAGAATAGACCCCCGAATGGTTATACATTGGCTAAATGTGAACCCCGTCTCAAGGCCCATCAACCAGAATAAGAGAAACTTTGCTCTAGAGAGAAATCAAGCGATCGTAGAGGAGGTGGAGAAATTGTTGAAAGCCCGCTTCATAAGGGAGGTCCACTACCCAAACTGGCTGGAAAACATAGTCATGGTACAGAAGCCAAATGGGAAGTGGCGTATGTGTCCCGACTTCACCAACCTCAACAAAGCTTGCCCCAATGATAGCTTTTCACTCTCGAGGATTGACACTTTGGTGGACTCGACGGCTGGCCACCAGACCCTTAGCTTCATGGATGCCTCCTTAAGGTACAACTAAATAAAGATGCATGAGTTCAACTAGGAGAAAACAACTTTTATCACCTACCGAGGGCTTTACTGTTACAAGGTAATGCCCTTCAAGCTGAAGAACGTAGGAGCGACCTACCAAAGACTAATCAATGAGATTTTCAAAAACCAAATCGGGAGGAACGTCAAAGTATATGTGGACGACGTGTTAGTGAAAAGCCTCCTAACTGAGCAACATCTGTCGGATTTGAGCGAGACGTTCCAAACCCTGAGGAATCACAAAATGAAGCTCAACCCCAACAAATGTGCCTTCGGAGTATCGGTCAAGAAGTTCCTTAGGTTCATGGTTTCCCAACGGGGGATAAAGGTGAATCCCGAGAACGTGAAGGCCATATCAATATGCAGCCCCCGAAGAACACAAAAGAGGTGCAGCGGCTACTTGGGAGGGTAGTAGCTTTGAAAAAAATCATTTTCTAATCCACAAATAAGTGCTTTCCTTTTTTCCCCTACTGAGAAAGGTTTTCTGTTGGGCCAAAGAATGCAACAAGGCCTTCTGAGAGCTTAAGGACCATATCGGCTGCCTGTCATTGATCAATTAGGCGAAGCAGGGCAAGGTGCTCTAGGTGTACTTTTTGGTATAAAAAATGACAGTAAGTTCAGTTTTGATAAGGGAAGAGGGCGGGATACAAGCGTCAGTGTATTACACCAGCAAAGCCTTTAGAGGAGCAAAGGAAAGATACACGAGGGTCGAGAAGATGATGTTGGCATTGGTTGTCATGGCCCGATAACTAAGGCCCTATTTTTAGGTCCACACCATCTGGGTGCTCACATATTAGCCACTCAGAATCATATTGCACAAACCCGAGACCTCCGGGAGACTGGTTAAGTGGTTGGTAGAGTTGAGCGAGTTCAACATTGAATACCACTCCTAGGAAGCCATCAAAGGCCAAACAATAATGGACTTTATCGCCAAGTACACTCATGCACCAGGGGAGGAGTCTGAGACGTAAGACGAGAAGCTAGAGAGAGAAGAAGTAGATCAGGCAAAGTGGGTTATACACGTCGATGGCTCCTCCACCAATAGCGTTGCTGGGGGAGGAGTTGTCTTGGTTACACCGAAGAAAAACAAGCTCAAGTACGCCATTAGATTTGGGTTCAAGGCAACCAACAATGTGACCGAGTATGAAGCAATGCTCACAGGACTACGTCTTGCCCCCGCACTCGGGGCTAACAAGGTCAAGTTTAATAGTAACTCCCAATTGTGGTAAGATAAGTACAAGGGGAGTACGAGACAAAGGATGGGCAGATGAAATAGTACCTCGCCATGGTAGTGAAAGAGAAGTCCTGACTCAGACATTTCAATATATAAAGGGTATCGCAAGGACAGAACAAAGAAGCCGATAGGTTAGCCAAACTCGCATCATCCACCGTAGAAAGCCTTGACCCCGGGATCATTGTTGAATATCTATCCAAGCTAAGCATCGAGGTAAAGAAAGATAAAGAAGTCAATGTGGCCAGCCCCGAGCCCAAATGGGCCAGCCAAATCATAAAATACCTGAAGAATGGAGAATTTCCTGAGGATAAGGAAAAGGCCAGAAAAAGTGAAAGTATGATTGAGTCGATATCTCCTTCTCGGTGACACCCTCTATAAGAGGAGCTTCACCTTCCCCCTACTCAGGTGCTTGTCCAAGGAGAAGCCGAGTATGTGCTCCTAGAAATACACGAGGGAATATGTGGGAGTCACTCGGGGGCAGGGCGATAGCCCATAAAGCCATTAGAGTAGGGTATTATTGGCCCTCGATGCAAAATGATGCAGGTCTTATTTCCAAAAAGTGTGACAAATGTCAAAGATTTGTCAACGTCTCTAAGAAGCCTACAAAAGAGTTAGTCTCAATAGTTGGACCCTGGCCATTTGCCCAATGGGGAATCGACATTGTCAGGCCACTTCCCGAGGGAAAAGGACAGATGAAGTTTTTAACAGTGGTCATCAACTACTTCACCAAGTGGGTGGAGGCGGAACCCTTAGCGAAAATCACCAAGAAGAACATCCATGACTTCACCTAGAAGTCAATCATTTTCCAGTTCAGGATTCCTCGAGTCATTATCACCGACAATGGCAAACAGTTCGACAATGCCCGGAATCGGAAATTTTGTGCAAAGTTCAAAATCAAGAATCACTTCTCTTCCCCGACTCACCCCCAGGCCAATGGCCAAGTGAGGTTACCAACAGAACGCTTATGGGCATAATCAAGAAAAGGCTTAAGGGCTCCAAAGGCCTTTGGCCCGAGGAACTGCCAAGCATCCTTTGGGCATACCGCATCACGATAAGGACTCCCATAAGAGAAACATCATTCTTATTGGCATTTGGAACCGAGGCGGTGATACCTATTGAAGTTGGAATGGCCACGCACAGAATAGTGAATTTTGACTCAGGGAAGAACGAAGAAGGCCTTAAGAATAATCTCGACTTACTCGTAGAAAAAAGGGACGATGTCGTAATTCGGATGGTAGCCTACAAGCAAAGAATGACCAAGTATTATAATTCACGAGTCAAGATAAGTAGATTCGTAGTCAAAGATTTAGTGCTCAGAAAATTAAGCCTAGCAACACAAGACCCAACGGAGGGAAAGCTAAGACCGAATTGGGAGGGACCTTACTGGGTAACACGTTGCAATAGGTCTGAGACCTATCACCTCAAGACAATGTAAGGGGAGCCCTTGCCTGGACCATGGAATGTAGAGCATTTAAGATAATATTATCAATGAAATTATTATTACGACTCTAACCAGTGAAATATTCTAACTCTGCAGGGTCAAGAAAAACTTTAAGTCATCGCACCCGGTTACAAGATTAACCCCCAAGTCACAAGACTGGTCCGTCCTCCCAAGTCCTCGCGCCTTGTGCTTAGGCTACAAGACTAGCCATCGGGTTACAAGACTAACCCTCAAGTTATAAGATTAACCCCCAGGTCACAAGATTGACACCAAGCCATAAGACTAGCCTATCTTCACAGGTCCTTGCACCTCATGCTTAAGCTATAAGACTAGTCCTTGGGTTAAAAGATTAACCCTCAGGTCACAAGACTGACCCTAAGTCACAAAATCGACCCATCCTTCGACCAAAGAAATGCAAGGCAAAGAAAAGTCTCATAAATCAGTAAAAGTAAAAAGGCCCGAAACATATTAGAGCGAGCACATCACAACTAGAGTTGACCCTCCTTTACCAAGTAACTGTAACTACACCCTCTCGCATATAAGTTAAGTTTGAGAAAATATTTAAGAGTACCCTGTAGCATTATCAGATAAAGGCCCCCACATGGAGAAGGGCTCAAGCCTAAAAGAATGCCACCAAAAACCCTTATTTTTCTGAAAATGCGAGAGACCCGTTGGGTCTTCTCCCTCTTTTCTGAAGAAGCATTTAGTGGGCAGTACACCGTTAGCCGAGGTTGTATTAGCCCCGAGATGCACTTATACTTAGAAAAATTAGGTTAGCATTATTTACCTTTATTTATCGTTAAAACGTTAACCCTGAGGGATACCCATACTTAGAAAAATTTTACGTTGTTTATCCCCACTCGGATAAAAGTTAATTACCATTAGACGCACTCATACGTATAAAAATTTCTTATTTAGTCATACACTCTTAAGATTACTTACCCCGGCCTACCTAGATACATATGGGGAGTGCGAGAAGAAATCACCACGACACATACCCACACTAAGAAAAATTTAAAGAGAAGAATTATGAACACACATAGATGGGGGCAAAAGAAAATTTTATTCACATAATGAGAGTTTACAAAAGTTAAAAAATGAGAAAGTACAACTATGCCTTGGGGTTGCCATCCCCCGAGGCAACCTCTATCGGGGTGACTTCTTCTCGGGCAGCTTCTCTAGGTGCAACAACCCCTGTCTCCTCGACCACCACCTCAATCGTTATTCCTCCTCCTCCTTCTTGGTCAATTCCTTCTAGCCCCTCCTTGGCCTCCACGCCCCCACGTTGGTCTTAATAAAAGAGAAGTCTATGTCTAGGAACTCCTCAGCCACCAGATCCCAGAAGTTCTCAAACCCTTCCTAGAAACAGTTGTCATTGATGATCTCAAAGGCGTCTAAGGCCAAGTACTTGGTTGTAGCTGCCTTGAGGGCCCCTTCCCGAATCCTCTCCTTCTCCACCTTGGCCTCAATGTGTGCCCACTCCAAGGCCTCGACCACCTTCCTGTTCACCACAGTCTCGAGGGTTGTGGCAAACTTATCCCCGACCACGATGCGGCGGTTCCTCTCTCCTCCAAGCTCTTCCCTTGCTCGGGCAACCTCCCTCTCGGCCGCTCGTAAGCGCCCCATCATGTCCTCAAGGCAAGCCTCCTGCTCTATGGCCTGGGTGGTCATGCTGGCACGAGAGTCCTCAGCCCATTTGAGCATACCCTTGAGGGTGCAAATCTCGACTTTCGCTCCCTCCCGGGTGGCCTTGAGTTCATTCTTAGTATGGGCAAGGCGGTTCAAGAAGTCGGTCCAGACCTACTTGCTGAACCTGTACCTCTAGATGAAGGTTGCCATCAGAACCACGATCTAGAAAAAAAAGTCAAGTCGATGCCAAAAAAATGCAAAAAATAACAAACGAAGATAATTAAACAAAAACCAAGGGAAAGTGATTTTTACCTTAGCTGCGTAGTGCATCATGTCTCGATGCAAGGCAATGGGGGCAGCGTTCCTCCTTAAATACTTGAGATTCTTGACAGGAATGCCGCCCATAATGTAGTCCCCCTCGGGACTTTGCTTTGATAACTAAGACGAGGACCCTGTTGAGGACTCACCCCTCTCGAGGATTGAAGAAGTCACCAAGGGACTCGTTGTTGGTGCCACCCAGGTAGAAGTTGTCACAATTAGAGGGGCGGGGGCTTCGGTGATAACTGCGAGAGAGACCTTATGGGGCTCCACCGCTTGAATCCCGAAGGTGGGGGCTAGAGAAGACCCGACTGCTTCCTCATCTAAGTCTACGATCGGGATGTTGACAGCGGGTGCTAGAGGAGGTGTGTGTAGGCGGTCTAAGTTGGTACCGCCTTGGGGCAACTGCTATGTTTTGAATAATGCACTCCAAAGAACACACTATGCAAAGTAGAATAACCCCCAAGTGCAGGGTGTAGCAAAGTAGTAAAAACCTACTTTGCTACACCCTGCAC
>JAOXJP010000008.1:12953544-12997416 GCA_025762735.1 Platanus orientalis | reverse complement strand
GATGCAACGCCCCTTGCCAATTTTTCACCACATTCGGGGGATGAGGTGCCCCTCGCCAATTTTTCGCCACATCCGGGGAATGAGGCGCGTCGCTTAAAGGGTACGCCCTAGTATTAGATCGATATAACGTATTTTCAGGATTCATGTTTAAGGTTTGAGTAGTTTATTAAGGCTGGCTCTCAACCTGACGCCACCCTCCTCCTTTATCCGGGCTTGGGACCAACTCAAAAATTACTGACATTATTTATATTTTTAGGAGCTTCACAAAAACCTAAACCTTGAATTCTTAGACTCTAAGAGCCCCTAAGCTTCATGAACCCCAAACCAATTTATAGGTTTTATAACCTATAGGCTCAAATTGTTTCAAATTTGATCTGCATCATTGATTCAAATAGGGTCTAGTTCTCCCTGACTTGTTCAGTCAAATTTTAATCATTGCAGAAAGTTATGTCTCTCTCCAAAGGAAGGAAGATCACCATGATAAAAATTGTGTTTTCCAACTTACCGGTGTACTTATCGCTATTTTCACCTCCAAAAAAGGTGCAGGAGATATTGAAGCAAATTCAAAGAGACTTCTTATGGGACTCTTTTGATGGTGACAAAAATATGCATTTGGTAAAGTGGAAACAAATTTGTAAACCAAAAGAACAGGGGGGGTTGGGGATTTGTTCGGTAAGCCAAATAAACAAGGCTCTTCTTGCTAAATGGCTTTGGAGGTTCTCTACTAAAAAGAATAGCCTATAGCACAAAGTTATAGCAGCTAAATATGGAACAACGGATATGGGATTGGACACTAAAAAGCCTCAAGGGGCCTATGGGTTGGGACTGTGGAAAAGGATCTACAAGGTGTTCAAGGATTTTCAGTCTAACGTGGGACTTAAGATTGGCAGAGGAAACTCGGTAAAATTTTGGAAGGAATCCTACTGTTGTGATAGACCGTTAGAGGTGGTTTTCCCTTCTATCTATAGGATTTCTGGTAAGAAAGATAGGTCAGTTCAACAACCATTATTCTTAGGAATAGGTCATGACGAGTTGGCATTTGCACCTCCAAAAACGATTGAATGACTGGGAGATTATCGAAGCAGCAGCCTTGATAAAAATCTTAGAAAACACTATGGTAATGGTGACATTAAAGATCATAAAATCTGGACAAGTGACCCTAAGGGGGAGTTCTCAGTTCAGTCTTTTTATGAAGGGTTGTAACCCCAAGAGGCCTCTACTTGCTCGACTGACTTTATGTGGAAACCAAAGGTGCCCTCTAAAGTTCCTTTCTTCATGTGGATCTTGTTTAATGGTAAACCCCTACCCAAGACTTGTTGCAAAATAGAGGTATTCGGTTGGCGAACCAATGTTCCATGTGCTATCAAGAGCTAGAGTCCTGTCACCACCTTTTCCTCCATTGTAACTATGCGTATGAAGTATGGGGCTGGTGCTTAAGTAATTTTAGGATGGCATGGGTGCAGCCTCTCATGGCAGGCCCTAGTGTGGGAATGGAGTCAAGCCCAAGGGGCGGGGCTATCGCCTAAAAGGAAGGATCTATGGAGATGGTTACCATTTGCAACCTGCTGGTCTTTATGGAAGGAAAGAAATCGGAGGATGTTCAAGGACCAGGCTATGGTGGAATCCAACTTGACAGATAAGATTGATTCTCTCCTTTTTACTTGGTGTTATCCCCGTCTTTTTCCAATATGAAGTACCGGGAATGGATCTTTGATTGGGACAACTTTGTATTTTGTTTAATGGGCCATGGGAGGGCCTTGTATTTCTCATACATAGCTTTCTCTCTAATGAATCAATTACATTATCTAAAAAAATCATTTCAGATTTTGTATATATATATATATATATATATATATATATATATACCAACTCTTATGTAGGAATGTAGGATATGTCTAGGGAAACCATAAATTGAAAGAAAAAAGAAAGCACAAAATCTGAATTCTGAAAAATCTGGACATTGGTGTGAAATTACCAAAATACCCCTGTTCATGCATCCGAAAATTTTGCACTCTGGAAGGGTGATTCTTGGATCCACGTTGCACCACTGTTCTAAATTTTCTGAAATTTGGATAAGTTTAGGTTCGTGAAACTATAAACGCAAGTTTGCTTTTTTTTTTTTTTTTTTCTGAGTTTACAGAAGGAAACCAAAAATCTAGAAACAGAAAAAGAAGAAAGTAAAAAAGAGTAAGAAAGAGAGAGAATCATGGGATACCACACCCACTTCCACATACACCTGTATACTTTTCAAATATTCATCTTCTTTGTTTGCCATTTCATAGCTATACTGTTCTATAACTCCTTTGTTTGTTTCCTATGTAACAACCCATTAATATAACACATTATTTTTAGTAGATTTGTTTTATAGGAATTTGGTTTTAATTCTCGCAAAAACTAGTTTCCTACTATGTATGGCAATGGGGTTGGCATGACTATTTAGATATACGAAGCTACAAATCATCCTCTAATCAAGAAATAAAAATGATACAAATTGTTCCGCATACAGTTCCTTTTTTCTGAATGAGAACATTTTGGTTCTTTTTCTTATTCTTTTTCCCCCCTTTTCCGCTGAGCATTTTGGTCAGTTGACTAGTTAAGGCAGATGTAAACAAGGCATTTCCTGGTCTTTTAGAAAATGAAATGAAACATGAGTTTAGGATTTGGTGCAAAGCTCTTTATATGCAATAGCCAGATGGAAACACAATTTGGCTTGAGAATCATATCAGGTCAATAATATTCTGCTTCTCACATGAACAAAAAGGTTCATGGCACATTTCAAGGCATAGCCTATGCAAAATATTATCATTAATGCTAATTATAATCAGCAATCTGAAAGCGCAAAATATGACATCTTTTTTTGATATATATATATATATATATATATATATATATAAAATGTCTCTACCATGTACCACCTGTGTTAAAACCTTCAATGGCATGTAAGAAAAGGGACAAGAGCTACCACTGATGCAAGAACTTTCAAAGATGCTAACCACACAAATTGTATGCAAGTCAATGTCCACCTACAAAAACAAATCCTTAATCCAGCTTTTAAACGGCAAACCTGAATTTGGTGTAGTGGAAACTTTAAGAATTTCATGAAGTTTTTTTTTTTTTTTTATGTAGCACAATGCTAGGGATACCAATTAGGTATAGGAGAATAGACCAAAATAACACGGAAGCGAGAATTTAATTAAAACAGTCCAAATTTAGTTTCTTTAAACACTTTCAAGTACCAAAAATACACAAATTGAAGGGGAGGATTAGAGAGAAGGATGTAGAAGAGTTTAGAATAGAAAAGGGAAAGAAAAAAAGGAAGAAGGAGCCCATAAGGGAAATTCTGGACTTTCTGGGCACAGCCCCAAAATTACCAAAATACCCTTGGTCATGCATCAGAAAAGTGCCAAATTTTAAAGGAGAATTCTGACGTACCTAAGAGTTCTATGTTCCATATTTCGTTAAATTTGGACAAGTTTTGATTTTTCAAACCATGGAATTTCAGAAAACTTAAGGTCCATTAATGACGGTTCTAACAACAGTGTAAAATCTTTTCCAATAAACTAGCAATGAAGATGGGAATCAAGACGAAAGTTTAGGGGTTTAATAAGGGATCAGAAAACCCTAAAAAAATTCAGAGAAATAAGGTATCTAGAGTAGAAGAAGAAAGAGAGAGAAGGGGAGTATCACAACTCAACCCTTAGAAAGATAGAGAATAACACGGGCCAAGCCCACAACACAGAAGTGTCAAAATTTAATTCATATCATTCAATTCAATGTGCAGCCCTATATATAGGCTCACAAACACCAAAAAAAATAGTAAGAACCTAAAATAGAAAGTCCCAAACTTTGGGCTTAGGACTTACTAAAAGAAAAACTACTAAAACCCACACTTTCCTAAGATCAAAACCTACTAAAATCTTGACTTTCTAAAAATTAATATTATCAAAAACCCCCCTCTACTAAGAGCTATCAACCAGCCCTTTGTAGGACCCACATGTTAACTCTAAGACTTTCTAACTCTCTTTTTGTCACTTACTGATATCCTATTAGTGTTTTGGTCATAACTTTTGCAAATCACATTAGATTTGCAAAATCTTGGTCTCATTAAAAAGGTCACTTAATAACCTCCTTAATGACACCAAAATCAAGCCAAAAAGACAAGTTTCGACCTTAGAAAACTTGGACTAAAAGTAAGTGACAAGATTACAACTAACAATAAAAAGAACCAAAAAAACTAAACTATCCTTAGCACTATTAGTCATATTACATTTGAATTATCCAACCCCTAAAAACCACTAAATAACCCACATAAAATACACATCTTTAATCTTGCTCTCTTGTGTGGGGGCACATACATAAGTCTTATTATGTTGTCCACATCATTTTTGCTCAGCACACCATGTTGCTCTAAAAGTGGAAACAAAAAATAAAAATAAAAAAAGGCAAAAGTACCTTTCTCCCCCTTTTGTCTTCCTCTCCCTCTCCCTTCCCTTTCCTTCGTCTCCGTCCTTAGCTCACACCACTCGTCTCCCTCGCCAGTTCTGAGAGAAACCTGGTCCATGGATGTATAGGTGGCTTTTCAAATCAAAATTAAGAAGTGCATGACGTCGAATGATCTAATCAACACAACCGAGGTTCAGGAAAAGGATTGTTATTTTGATTTCTTTAGCTGGCTTATAGCAAAACAAGTAGGTAAGATTAACATTATTTAGAATATGAGAGATCTCTTTGTGGGGAATTCCATGATGAAGAAGCAATCTGACCGTTCTATAAAACCCACAAAGAAGTGGGGTTCATTCACAGTTAAAAAACATTTAGGTTCGATCTGACCTTCCAAATCATCCTGAATAAAACAGAGCAGTGAACAAATTTCTTTTGTTGTCAGCATATCGGGTCATTTAGTAATCAAACAAAAGAGCGCAATGCCATCAAATCCAATGGACTGCACAGAAAGAACTTGGCTGTGGAAAGATTCCATAGATGTAAATCTGAGTGCTGGGTCAGTGCCCAAGAGAACTTCAATTTCTCTTTCTTCAAGTCCAATTTCTAGGAAGGGTGAGAACAATAACCCCAATTACAATATACAAAGAGACAAATAAATGCTAGTTGATAGGCATACTTATTCCTCATCTTTTCTGGTTTATCAGAGAGAATGTTGGATAGATAATGTGTATGAACTATGTTAAGATACTTACCCATCTCCGTGAGGATATTGGAGGGCAAATTGTTGTTGGTGCCATGATGACGGCACATCGCGTAACCAGAGGTGATGAAGGGTTCATAAATGGCGATAAGCTCAGAACCACCTTTGTAATCAAACTATCAGCCTTTCCATATCCATTGGTTTTGATCTTGACCTTTTCAGAACCCATGATTATCTAGGAATGAAGGATGATTGGAGAAGAAAAAACAAGGTGAAACAGAGTTGCAGAGAAGAAATATTAAGATTTGCTTTCCTTGGGACCAAAAATCAGAGTGCTGTATCAAGTGGCTAGTAAAATGGTGAGATAGGAGTGCTGAAGGAAAGGGAGCGTGGGAGTGAGAAATTGTGAGGAACGGTAGGATTAGGCAAAGAAGAACAAGGGAGAAGGAGAGGAAGACAAAGGAACAAATACGAAGAGGGGAAGAGGTAGTTTGGGCATTCAAAAATCTTTTTTATTTTTGGTCTCTAAAAACACGATGTAGTGTCCGAGGGATAAACTTCACGAATTTTCACAAAGTTTCTACTTGACCAAATCCACACCTTCAAGAACAAATTAAGACAACAACAATCTATAGAACTCTGTATTCAGTTTGCAAGCTATAGCCTACACCTCATCTTCAATCTCTTTGACATAAGTCAGGCATTTATGATGAGAAACTAATCTACAAGCTCAGTCGAAAAAGCATTTTAATGAGAACCAGGTAATACTTCACAGGTTAATCAATCTGAAATCACTAAGATCAAATCTACTATTCAGCCCCCATTGATCAAGGGATGAAAAGTTCTGTTTATGTAAGTTCTCATATAGAATCTTTGACATGGCAGCTTGTAATTTAACAGCAGATAAGGCTTTAAATAGAGCGGAATGGCGTAACAGGATTCATGTAGCCGACCCCAAATAGTTGGGATAAGGCTGTTTGTTGTTGTTGTTGTTGTTGTTTCATATAGAATTCATAAAGTCCTACAAGCTCCCTCTAAAAACTCAAAGCTTTTGGGAAACCTCCAGCTTTGCCTGTACAAAGTCAGCAGGGTATTCAATAACCAACTATGCCATCTTCCAATCTTCCCATAACTATTGTCTACTTGGAAGCTTTATCACCGAATTAGTCTGTTAAGAGAGAAAAGGTTAGCTCTAGCAGGAGTCACAATGGCAAAGTTATATCATGAGCAAACACACACTCAGACAAAATGCCAATAGCCGTCAAAGCAAGGGAAAAGGACATAAATCTTAACTGTATGGAAACTTTTGCTCTTCCATCCAGTTTATAATTTCTATTACTATTAAATGATATTTACCTTTCAAAGAAGTGCAAATCAATATTTGTTTACCTGGCAAAAAAGAATACAAGAGATGAGATAGTTACAATCATCTCATAGGTTAAATTATGGGGTTAAGAGAATGGTGGTCTCCGGGTATATCAATAGTAGACTGGTCCACCAGTTTTCTACTTCAATTTACCCATGTTTTTATCCTTGGAAAAACAATGAAAGGAACTATAATTCTTTCATATTTGCTTGCCATCCTAAACCAAGTTCACTTCTCTATATTTGTTACGCAAAGTTGCAAACCAAATTTTAAGAAGGGTGGAAGAGAGCTAATGAAGACAGCTTAAAAAAGTAGATGCCAAAGAAGCTAGACGATACTAAAGCAACAATTGTTTCCAAAACAAATCCTGAATAAGCCAAAAGCACCTTTTTACATTCATCACGTCTGTTTTATTATATCAGCCCCACAACATAACAGATAAAGACTGAAATGTCTTAAAGATGGCTTGAAAGAATTCAATACAAACAAAAAAATAATAATACAGCAAACAACTCCAGGGAAAATGAAAAAAAAAGAACCTACTATATGAGAGATACATCAAGCAAAATTAGCAACTACCACAAAGTAATTATGCATATCACAGAGATAGGGGAATGGCAAAAGGCCTGTTACATACAGCTGTGCAGCAATTCAGCTCACATCCTTGAGTCTCTTTATCAAAGCATCTAGGGATTTCTTCTTTGGATTCTGCTTAAGCCCCCTTGCTCCAAAGGTTCCAAATAGCCGATCTGAAGGATCCCTTAATTTCTCCGAAATCGCCACCACTTTCCTATAGTCCAGAGTATTATAACTCTTCTCCCTAATCACTGGATTCAGAAAATTCTCGGGATGGTTGCTCAAAAGCAAATTAATCAATTGCCTTGCTTCAGCCAGTGCTGACTTCAACTGATTTGCATCAGCATCTGAAAAAAGATGAGCTTGGGTCTCTGCAAATGACTCCAACAACCGAATATCCACATCAATCCCCACAATGGCATTCACACTAAACCTCTTAACTGAATCCCCAAACAAAACCCCAACAATCGTTCCAGATATATGAGAGAGAACATCTTGTAAAACCCTTTTAAGTACTTGAACTGGCAATATCTGTTGAGCAGTAGAAACCAATGTCTCCAGATATATAATCACCTCGTTCACATATTCGTTGCCATTCTGAGGTGGTTCATCAGCCATCCAATTTACATTCTCAGTCAATATCATGAACCCATCAACTTTGGATTTGAGCATACCAGAAAGCATCTCTTCGGCTGCATCGCGGGCATTTTTCAACGGAAACTGCCTCCTACCCCTCTCTGCCATTCTCAAGGGAATGCCTGAAAGCTGGGCAGCATGACGAAAGAAGAAATCACAGGCTCGCTCTAAAACCGCCATGTTTGCCGCCATCTGCATTGCCTGGGAGACCCCATGAACAGACGTATTAATAAGCTTTAGCAGTGCCCCATCCAAGACTTCATTCAAGAGACGGTCCAAATATTTCTTGACAACATCATAGAAATCTAGCTGCCCGCCATGTGACATGAAGCTTACAGAATCCTCAATAAAGGATCTGACAATGCGGCAGCAGTCTGGAACAGTAGAAGAAAATGGTGCAACATAGGGGAACGCTGGGGTGATATCAGATGTCTGGATTTGAAATGACAGCACATTCATCGAATACTCGTACTCCTTCTTCATCAGCATCTGCTCAAACTTATCAGCAGCAAGCGCATCCCCTATCAATTTCCGACAATCAGAGAGTAAGAGCTCATGATACTTATCCCTGTGCTTGCTCAGAACATCAAGCAGAGCATCAACAGGGTACCCATACCGACGTAGGGTCACGCCAAGAAGACTAACATAATCCTTAATCAACAAGAGGTGATTTGCAGTTTGCATCCTAGAGAACTGATCCTCTAACACGGAACACATTTTACTAACAGCAGTTTCCCATAGATTCTCCACTTCAAACTTCGAAATCAAACCACCACCCGTCCTCAAAATTCGATCCTCTACTATAAAGAATCCGGCAATCTGTGCAAAAAATGTCTGATGAGATTCAAGAAAGGGAGTCATCGAAGATACCTGAAAATCAGACGTCAACTGAAGCTTCCGATTCTCGAAGTAGTATTGCTTGAACCGATCATGAAGCCCTAGGGTTTGGTGGATATGATAAGCCCTATACAAAGGAGTCAAATCAAACCCCAACATTCCAGTTCCACCGTTAGAGAGCCTCTCCTTCCCTTCGTCTCCAACACCACTACCACCATCATCATCCTCATCTTCCTCTTGCAGGGCGTAAACACAGTCCCTCAGACTGAGCCTGCTCTGCTCCTCGGCTTGCCGTTGCTTGATCCGAAGCTCCTCTTCTCTCTGCCTTGCCGACGACGCCTGTCCTATCGCCAACTGCCCTAAATTCCTACTAACGATCCGGATCTCGACAAGCCAATCGCCGAATTCTTTACTGATCCTCCTCTCGATATACGATCGGATCGCCGGGATCTGCTTCTCGAGCATCTTCCGAAGCGTCGACGACGGAGTTTTCTCTAGAAAATTCCTGTCGAGCGCATCGACACACTTCAAGGCCATGTAGAAATTATTACTGGAGAGATGAAAATTCGCTCTCAAACAGAGCTCAATCAACCGAATACAAGTTTGAACAGACTCAAGAGCGAGAGCAACGTTCTGACTGACGTTCCGAGCCTCTACGAAAGCATCAAGAGAGGAGAGCAGCGGACCGGCGACGGTCTGTAACGTCACGTTTGAGTGAGAGAGCGAAGACTTGAGGGAATCAACATCGGAGAGGAGAGATCTGAGATCGTCGACGGCCATGATGAAGTCCTGGTAATGAGCCTTACACACCTCCTCGATCTCCGATTCCTTCGATCTCGCGAAGTGGCGGAGGTGGTGTAGGAGAGCTTCTGGTTTTCCGGTGGTGAAGGATTTCCGTACAAAGGGACCTAAATCTTCGCCGTTGCAGATCGCAGAGGAGAGGAGGAGTTGGTCAAGCTTGTCGGAGGAGTCACCGTCGTTATCGACGGGAGCGACTTTACGTCTAGCCTTGGACGACTGCATACTTGCTTAACTGGATTAACTGCCGCCGGAGACAGTTAGGATCGCATCGAAATTGACGGATTCCGATGAGGACGGAGGAGATTTAGCATTTACAGAGAGAGAGAGAGAGAGAGAGGGAGAGAGACGAAGAAGATGATCTGGTTGGGATTTCGAGATGAAATTGGCTTAGAGCGCCAATTTTTTGGATTGACTAAACTGCCATTTAAAATAGATTTATTACCTGTTTAGGGGCTGATTGAGTTTCGGTATTGGATTAGTTGATTTGGGTAATTTGGTCATATAAGGTTGAGTTATTGACTTTGCCAGTTTCTCTTTAGACACCGGTGTTGAAGATTCTTCGGTGACGATGTTACCGAAAACCACGTGTCCTGTGATCAGTCAAAATTTAGGGACGGAAATGGGCCCAGTTTGAACTAGGGTGAGCCTGGGCACCAATTGATAGACGAAGAGCCGCCAGCTTCTGTGAACACAATATTCGTGTACAATGCATGTACCAGGATATGAGAACACTCATATCAGCATTAAAAATTGATTTACATTTTTTAAGATATGTGTTTATCACTTTTCAATGCTATACGAGTGTTTCCAGACTCCTACACATGTATTATGTATAGATTTTACATGTATAGAATTTGGAATGGACCACAACAAGGAATGGTTGACAATTTGACATCATCTCCGAATGTACAAGTACCACACCAATCTCTGTTTACCATGTGACACAATGTCTGACAAAAGATTTATTAATAAATATACATTTATTTATCTATTATGTATTTACCATATCATAATCGTTTGATCGCTCTGGATTCTGTGCATTCAAAATCTGTGCACAACTCATGTTCAGAAGCATGCGATCACTCACATCAGCATTAAAAAATGATAAACACGTACCCCAAAAAATACAAATCACTTTTCAATGCTAAAATGAGTGTTCTCAGCCCTTGACATGCATTATGCACAGATTCTGTGCTCACAGAAGCCAAGCCGGTGGCCACCTGATGTCATTCTTACTTTCGGCACCATTTAAGTTGTCCTGCCAAATCTAGAGCTAGTTATGAAACAAGAAAACCGGAAAGCATTCCTTTCACAACTAGGCCGAAAGATCTTCTCTTGCTGGCTTATAACCTGTAAAGGTCCTATCTAACAGGTGACATAACATGATCGGTGGGAAAAAGGAAAAATCATTTTTCAAAAATTGTAATTCACTTTTTTCTAATGATGTAGTACCATCTGTTAGACGGCTCCTTAACAAGTCATAAGCATCAGGAGAGAATCCGCTCAGATGGTGACAGCCTAAGAGCCTACAAGCAAACAGTGTAACCGCTGGCAAAGCAGATTTCCTGCACCACAAAAACTTGTGGTGACCCTGAAGTGCTTTATAGCAAAAGTGAATATAAACACCTGAACCACCACTTTCAGCCCAGGACTGGATTTTTTTAAAAATAATTTTTCTGCAACATATCGCTCAACGCCTTGCACTTCAGGTCGTTTCAACTTTTTGCATTCAGCAAATCTGCATTAGCCCAGTGGACATCACTTCCACCGTCTCACATGAGAAACATGACTCTGCCTCATTCATTAAACCTATAGAACTTTATCAGGAACCGGCTGAACCCTGAGTGATGGCCGATTCCCCATAAGTGGGCTTTGACGTCATTGAAAACGTCAGGATTCCCCATCAGTGCCGAAAAATGAATATACACCCCCTAAAAAAGTGAAAATCACTTTTCAATGCTGATGTATCCACTCCTAACAAAGAGCAACGGTAAGCATTCGTTAAGGGAAGCGTTCATAAACCAATCCCGATGTATAACGCTAAAACAATAAATCCATAAAAATGGTTTTCAAATGAAAAAGTAGGTATCCCAAATAAAGAGTATATATGTTAAAACCATTAAAAAAAAGTGTTTTAATGAAAATGTAAATAAAAAGCAAACCATATTTAAAAATATATATTCATGTCAACCTATGGTGTAGAGACATGAGGGGCCAGACAAATTTGGATGTAGGTGGAGATCCTTTCTCAAGCAAGCAGTACAGGATCCTGTCCTGTCTGCTTATCCTGTTAGGACCTGTGCACAACCAAAGTACATGGTTTGACATCAAAAAAAATAAAAAAATGGTTATGCATAAGTTGTACACATCTTTTTATGCCAAACCATGAACTTACGTTGTGGACAGGTCCTAACAGGACATAAGCTGACAGGACAAGATCTAAACCCTTTTCAAGCGGATGGGGTTTGAGATACCTTACACATGGGTGCAACAAGGACGGCTCCGTTCCAGAAGGTTGGGTCCTTCTTGTGAAGAAGCAATGCCACAGCTCCTCCCATCGACTCTCCATACAGAAACCTGCTCTTATGCCTGTTCCCTTCTTCATCTGGAGGAGAAAAGAATACAACCAAACGATATGGTGAATTAGGGAGCTCAAGACTTGTGCACGCACACTTGCAATGGGGGAGTTGGGGATCTCTCAGATCCTCTCCATCTTGCAAGACGTCTTGCAACGCACCCCAAAGAGTGAAAAAATAACCACTTAAAAAGTAAATCGTTTTTTTGGTGTGCTCTCACAGCTAGATTTGGTATGCCCCCTTAATGAACATCTAATGTAAGGGTGGACATAACGCCAAAAGTGAAAAATCACATCCTATCCACCAAAAATTGTAAATCACTTTTTCGATATCATGTGTCTGGCCCTACTTATGAACCGACGTTAGGTGATCATTAATGGAGCACACCAAATCCACGTCGAATTGATGGATGTTGGGATTCAAGACAGTGGTTTACCACAAACGGATTTGAAGAAGTTGTTGCAGTCGTTTACTATGTAGTCGAACTTCTTAATGTAGCATCGGGCTCCCATGGATCGGCCGTGCCCTTGGTAATCCATCCCAATCACGCTGTATCCAGCACAGGCCAGCCTTATTGCACAACCTACACCATCCATCTAACAATTTCACAATAAACTCACTCCAACAAAACAAAACCTATAATGACGCCTAACCACTAAACACATCAATTAAAAGATCTGAACTACTACCATTAGATGGCACAAGTTTTGTATGTGTCCAAAAGATAAAAAATAAATGGATCACATTAATGAATTACTAGCAAATAAACCCATGCAAGTACGGGTAAGCGATGCAGTTTTAGTTGCATATTCTTTTTACAGTGATTAAAATAAAATTTTAAGAAATCGAGATTTAAGCATTTTGTTTAGAAATAACTTAGGTGTGATTAGAGAGGAGATGAATTTATTTTTTACCAGATATTTAATGCATATCTGTTAATCATCCAAAGAAAAGCATCAATATAATTATTGGGAAATCAGGACAAGCAATAGCCCATTTGATAAGTGCTCTAATTACCGAATAGTTTGCATAAGTAATTCCAATTTGTGTGTTAATACACGAGGCCTTATCATGATGTGATGCTACCCCTTTATATATATATATATAATTAATGTTACTTTGGCTTCAACTCTTCAACTACCTTAGAATGGACCCACTAGAGATATCGACTCCAGCTAATAATAATGATGATGATAATAATTATAATTATAATAATAATACAAGCAATTGGCCCACTTGACCAATTCATTTGAAAGTACTATTTATCCATTATAATTTTGAGAAAGGTGGTGGATGGCCTAATTTCGTTCCAAGATAAATGGATGGAACATTTTTAACAATATAATACAAGTATTGGACCATTTGTATCCATCATCAACAGTAACAAAGACGGATTTGGAAATAAAGTCAGCTAAGAGCATGAGACTTTCTATAAAGATAGGTGGGCCGAAATTGTTTGTTAGCCAAACAAAACCTAACAAGGAACATAGATTAAAGAAAAAGTAACTTCAGCCAGTTGATTAATAAAATTGTGATATTATGATTGAGATGATGAAATTTTCAAGTTTTACTTTCAACATGTGGTAGAAAACAAAGCATGGCAAAGTAAGTTATCCGGTTTGCGAAGGACATTCATGTTGCCATTAACACATGATGGAGAAATTTTTTATTTCTGTCACCAATCATTATATAATTTTCCTAATAAATACTCAATTCTTTAATTTTGATAAATACTACTACTCTATTCTATATTGGTTGAAACAAATTTAATGATTTAATCAATGCACCTAAAACATTTAAAAACATCTCCCCCACTTTCCTCACAGTCCATACCCACTCCTCCAAATATAGAAAATATATTTAAAAAATCATAAATAATAATTCTAAGTTTTTAAAAGAAAGAAATCAAGAGTCTTAAAACTTCAATAATGCTAAACCGGATAAAGCGAGAATGAGAAAACATGGGGCCCAAAATTTAGTAAGTCCCACCTAAGACCTACAAGACAAAAATTAATGCAGTTGGGTGATCTCAACCACTGTATTGATTTAAGCCCAGTCTGGTTGCCATGAATTTTGTGGAAAAGAAAAGAAAAGAATAGACAATAAAATCCCACACGAAAAGAAAAGAAAATAATCATGAGAAATACATGAGAAAACCAACTTTTCATGACAATAAGATAGCTTAAAAATGAGTTCTTGAGAAAATTTTGTCATGAGAAAACATTTTCATGGCAACCAGACTAGGCCGAGAATTGTGAACCTCCCACGTAGAAAAATGAAAACTAGAAATTTACAGATAATTTTACATAAATTATCTACTTCCCTGGCTTACATACTGATGAAGGAAATTGTTTATTTCATTAGCTTATGCATGAAGGGAAGATATAAGTAAAAGAAAAAAAAAAGAGAAGAATAGCAATTTGAACAAATGGGTATTGAAGACAGAGGAAACCCATTACATATGAAAGCTATAGAGAAAGTTATATTAAATGTTTATGTGGTTTGTTTTACTTATCAAGGAAGTTCAAAGGAAAGAAGGGTTGGGAGGGATGTGATTGTGAAGAAAGGGAACCCCCAGTAAAATAGAATGCAGAATTTTGATTTAGTCATTGATTTCATATCTCAAAGATAAAAATAAAATAAAATAAAAAGGAAGAGAAAACAGAGGTTGAAAGACATAGGCACTCATTCAATATATCATTTTGGTAGGAAAACTCATTCATTGTTTATGGGGTTACATTTATTACCTCTCATGAACCCACTGCATTCCATCCCGTACCCTGCAAATCCATTATTTACCAGTTAATAAACAAAAAGGAGAGAGAGAGAGAGAGAGAGAGAGAGAGAGAGAGAGAGAGAGAGAGACCAGGGCAAAGGAAAACAAGGGCCTTCGGTGAAGAAGTAGGCAACCATCTGCAAGTAAAGAGCTGCACCCCTCTAGAATTCCTAACATACTCCTTTTCATTCCCCAAAACACAGAAACCTCGTCAGCAAATCAAATTTACAAGTAAAAGTGGAGGGAGGAAGGTTGGATTGTGAGCACAAAAGCAGGAAACTCACCTCTTGATATTCCACCTCCATCTCTATGTAATTTGCAGATCAATCACAATCAAGCCTCAAACTAAACCCAAAACTCTGCAATCATCACCATTACCCAAATATCAGTATCAAAAAAGAGGATGAAAAATCAAAAACCCATAAAATTTCCCACCAAAACACTTTAAAAACAACTAGAATATGTTTTGATCTCCAATGCTAGAACCAGATGGATCTCTACGAAACCCATTAAACCCATAATTGGAAAAAAAATAAATCATACAAAAGATTTGTAGAGAAAGATAACATTCAAATGTAGAAAAAACAAGAACAAAACCAAAGAGGAGAAGAAGAAGAAGAAGGTAGGTTCATACTTCTTCAAGGCGCAGAAACATTTATTGGAGAAGAAGCTATTTCTTCTTGCTTCTTTTGGGCTTTGATCTTGAAAGGAAATTCTCCTAGAAGGCTCTGAAGGCCAATGTTTTTGCGTGTGTGTGCACGAGCTGGTTGGTCATTGCTGAATCCACCCAGATACTATAAGATGGATGGTGAATGGAAGCCCATACCTCACCGCCTGCGTCATTGTCCACCCATTCTAGAATATTATCATTTAATTACGATATATACATAATGCGATACGATATTTTATATCTATCCATACTATATATCGTGATAGTTTTATGAGCGCACAGTTGGTTGACTTTAAGTTGCAATACAAGTGGCAACTTCAGGTCAACAGATCCAGTTCATTAACCGTTTCACGGCTTGTATAGGGAGAGCTTCGTCTTGTTTAAGGCTCGGCTGCACCTAAACAGTATGTCCCCTGGTGTCCCCACACAAAGAGGTGAGGTGAGGTGAGGTGTATAGGGTTAAAACTGTAAAACAGTATTCAAACGAAAAATTATGTATCCATAAAATGAGGTTTATAAGGTTAAAAACATAAAAGAAGTGTTAAAATGAACATTCTTTCCCTATTTAAAAGAGGCATCAAATTTTTAAAAACCATCTTAGGGTTGGCGACACAGAGGAATACACTGTTTGGATGCAACAGATCCTTGCCCATTATTTAATTATTGAAAGACCGTGTGCCGCTCGATTCCAACCGTCCTGGTGTCACGGGGCTGACAGTTTTCTCAACAATTGGGAGGAGTGTGCCGTGTAATCTATGTACAAGTCCAACCCATCAAGTACTGCCTGGATTGTCTCCAGTCCGGATGTGTTTAGCATCAATTTTACATTGACATGTGGTAAAAAAAAAAAAGAAGTAAAAAGATGCTTTTACAATGAAAATAGGGATGCAATTCACTTTTTTTACCACATGTCAACTTAAAATTGATGCTTATAGGCGCTACACACATTCCAGTTGGAGATGATGTGGGCTGTGTCAACCATTTGAACACATGACTTCATAGAGAGGGTCCTCCTCCACTGTTGTTAAATTACCCTTAATTTGCAACACGTAGAGCAAAAATGAAATTTGGTTGGTACTTTTTGTTTTTTCAGTGTACGTGGTGCACCATAAACACATACAATGCATTAGGGGTGCTTTAATGGCAGTAGAGAATCCTGAGTGGCAACTTCATGATTGTCTTGCGCCAGGTTTTCTTTCAGGAACAAATCTTCTGTTACTACTGTGTGATGACCGGTTGATACTTGGTATAAAGGTCTTAGCCGTAAAAAATAAAAAAGTTTTCAATACAAAAGTTAGTTCGATACCCAAAAAGGGGCATCAAATTCAGAAACCTGTCATGTCTCATTCTTTGTACGTGATGGTCTTTGATGCATGTCATTCAGGGGGGGCTGGAATTAGGTACGGAAATTTGCTTTTCCTGATGTATTAGGATGACATTAAGGGGCTAAGTATCAGTACCTAAAAGTGACTTTCACTTTTTTAGGGTGCTTGTCACTTTTCAGCACTGATGTGTCCACCCCCTAATGCCATCCTAATACATCAGGAAAAACAGATTTCCGTATATAATCTTTTCCGCATTCAGGGATCACACCAATTTTAGTCACAGAACATTTAGAGGCTCCAGTCTTGGACATTAAGATTTTAGGGAGAGACCAGCAGGATTTGGTGACCCCTTTAAAGAACGCCTAAGGTCCGCCTGCATTAGGGGTGAACACATTAGTGCCGAAAGACTGATTTACACTTTTTGGTGCAAATGTGTCCACCCTAATGCAAGGCAGACCTTAAACATTGTTTATCATGAGGGTGGAGAGACAGAGAGTCATGTCTTGCCCACCCCTAGAAGAGTTAGCTGCGTAATTTACCAAGCTACCATAATTTAATGAGTTGAGATCCTCTCTTGCCCATAAGTAATCATGTGCCTTCCCATGAGGATTTGGTGCAATCCCTTAAAGAATGACTAAGGTACACCCTGCATCAAGGGCATACACATAAGCACCGAAAAGTGATAAACACCTCCCAAAAGTGTAAATCACTTTTCTGGCACTGATGTGTTTGCTCCTCATACAGGGTGGACCTTAAGCGTTTTTTAAGGAGTCACACTAAATCCTAGTCGTTTGCCTTCAGGTATACAGTCCCCAAAAGTGAAAATCACTTTTTTTAGATGGTGGTTTTCACTTTTGGGGGGTATGTATACGCCTCCAAAAGCAACATGATTACTTGTGGGTAGGGGAGGATCATGTAGGTATTTTGAAACACCAAAATGATGTCCTGTCTAGGATGTACCATTCACCCCCTCACAGGGATGTGTGAGTCCTACACAAAAGTGCATGGAACTCATACCCCCTATGAGGGGGCAAAAGTACTCATAACTATTTTCTCTAGTTGTGAAGATGACTACCATTAAAGTGGTTCTAAGCATTGTAATAGCGAAAGATTAACATCTTGAGTTATTAGATGAAAAAATAGTTTTTCTCCATGGTGACTTTGAAGAAGACATTTACATGTACCAATCATAAGGGTATAAAATAAAAGAATGAGAAAATGGTGTACAACTTCAAGACAAGCTTATATGGGTTGAAACAAGCCGCAAGACAATGGTACCTAAAGTTTGACTGATTCATGTCGAACAATGGGTTTAAGAGATACCATGCAAACCATTGTTATTATCACAAAACCTTTGATAACAGATACATTATTCTACTTTTGTATGTGGGTGATATACTTGTGGTAGGTTTAAGCATACATGAGATAAACAATTTGAATAAGCAGTTGTCAAAGGAGTTTGAGATGAAAAACTTGAGAGCAGTTAAACAGATTCTTAGAATGATAATTACAAGAGACAAGAAGAACCATAGGTTGAGGTTGTCTGAGGCTAAATATGTTGAAAATGTACTTAGCAAATTCAACATGTAAGATTCAAAGTCAGTTAGTACCCCACTTGCTAACCACTTCAGACTCTCCAAATATGATTTTCCTAAGACTGATTGGGAGAATGATTATATGTCTAGGATTCCATATGCTTCAATAGTGGGTAGCTTGATGTATGTTATGGTTAATACTAGACTGGATATAGTATTATCTTTGGAAGAATACAATAGTTCTCTCTCAATCTCTCACAAACCATAAGTTTTTTACTTTTTTTTTCCTCTCATACTAACCTTAGACAACAATAGATTGCTTAAATACACCATAAAAGTTGAGCTGGGGAAAAGTCACACTCTCCCACGAACCTTCCAAAAAAAATTTCAAAAAATCGTTACCAGATTGATCCCCAAAAAACATATAGATCAATCTAGGCTTTCAGATCTATACGTCAGTTTTTGGCAGATCGATCCAGCGTGTTGTTGGATTTTATTCTACACAATACTGAGGCTCCCAGAATTGATACGCCTATTTTGGACTGATCAATCTGTGCTCCCTTTTTTGGACCGGTCCATTGCCCTTTAACCCAGTCTAAATATACTAAGCTGGTCACCTGCATCTTCTTCGTCCTCGCCCATTAGGCTCATCTTCAACCATTTCCTACTTGGAGACTAATGGTATTTCCGTTGTCTAGCTCCTGCACCTGTGATGAAACATCTTCCTTTCCCATGAATCTCTTACGACTCTACATCTTCATCTCTACTCAAAAAGACCAACTGAAGCTTTGCAAAGCTCCAGTTTATGAACTATTACCACCTTGGTAAGCAAATCTGCTGTATTTTCATCTGTATGAATCTTTTCCAATTTTAGTGTTTGTTCCTCCAGAAGAAACCTTATGAAGTGATACCTCTTATCAATGAGTTTTGTCCTTCCATGAAATGCTGAATTCTTCACTAGATAAATTGTGCTCTAGTTGTCACTGAATAGCTTGATGTTTTTTTGCTTCTTTCCCAAGTCTTCCATTAGGTTTTTCAACTAAATCAATTCTTTGTTAGCCTCGCCTCTGTTGTTGCAATGTATTCCACTTTCGTTGAGGAAAGCACAATTACATTCTATAGTTGAGACACCCAATTGATTGATGTGTTCTCCAAGGTAAATATGTACCATTTTGTATCCCTCCTCTTATCTTTATATCTTGACAAGTCCAAATCTACATATCCTTGTAGTTGTACCTCATTCCCTCCAAAATTCAAAGTTATGTTAGTGGTCTCACTACTTGAACTATATCTGGTATAGTACTAACCATGGCATACATCAAGTTACCCATTGCTAGAGACAATTTCAATTCATGGTTCTTTCAATTTCTTGTGATTCTCATTCCAAGAATTTGTTTTGCTACTCCCAAATTCTTTATCTCAAACTCTTTTGAGAACTATTTTTTCAAGTTGTTTATATCATGTATGATTGATCCTAACACAAGCATATCATCCACATACAAGAGTAATATAATATACCCATCATCAAAAGTTTTGTGATAAGAACAATGGTCCGCATGAAATCTTTCACACCCATTCTCTAACATAAAAGGTTTGCTTCAATTCATATAAGCTCCTCTTAAGCTTGCACACCATTTTGTCATTGCCTTCTATTTCATACTCTTATTGTTGTTGTATATAGATGTCTTCTTCCAAGTTACCATAAAAAAAAATCGTCTTCACATCTGACTTCCTAAGATGTAGATCTTCTAGTGCCACAATGATTAGCACCACTCTAATGGTGGTAATTTTCACTACTGAAAAACATAGTTCATTATAATCAATGTCTTTTCTTTGTTGAAACCCCTTAATAATTAGTATGGCATTGTATCTTTTACTTTCATCATGCTCTTCCTTCAACCTATACACTCATTTGTTGTACAATGTCTTCTTCCCTTTGGGTAGTGGAACTAAGTCCCATGTTTAATTCATAATCAAGGACTTCATCTCCTCATTCATGGCAGACTCTCACTTAGTTCTTGCATCAACCCCCAGTACTTCATCATAACATTTTGGTTCACCTCTATCTGTCAACAAAAACTAATACAACGAATGAGAGAATTGATGCATAGGCTTAGGTGTTCTTGAAGACCTTAAATTTGGAATAGGTGTTTGAGACTTCATCTGTTAGTTTTCTTTTGGCATCTCATTGTTTTCAACTTCTTGTTCTTCACCCTTAGAATTCTCCTTAATTTACATAAATTTCTTATTACATGGATTCTCTTTTGTCTTGTCTTTATACATTATCTTTTCATTGATTACTACATATCTACTTTTAATGACTTTCTAGTTTTCATTGTCCCAAAACCGGTATCCGAACTCATCAAAACTATATCCAATGAAAGTGCACTTCTTTGACTTTGCATATAACTTGTTTCTTTAATCAGCAACAACATTAACATAAGAAATACAACCAAACACTTTTAGATGTAAAAGGCTTATCTCTTTACCCATACATGCCTCTTCAGGTAGTCTACCAATCAATGGTACTAAAAGTCCTTTGTTAATCAAACATGTAGCTATGTTAACCACATCTGCACAAAATTGTTTGGGCAATCCCACATGTAACCTCATGCTTCTACCTCACTCTACAGTCGGCCACTTTGTTTTGCTATGATGTGTGTGGAATTGTCTTCTCCATTCTGATCTCATTCAAAGCATAAAACTTCACAAACTCTTTGTTGGAGTACTTCCCTCCATTGTTAGACCTTAAGCATTTATGTTTTAATCTTGTTTCACTTTGATTCAAAGCTATCCACTTCTTAAATATGTCAAATACATCAGACTTAATAAACCCACAATTTGATGGTTGCATCATCAATAAAAGTAACAAAGTAGTAAGAGCAACTAAGTGAACATACTTGAGCTAGTCCCCATATGTCAGTATAGACCAGTTCTAATTTTTCGAGATTCGGTGTCCTTTTTACTTTAGAAAAGCTTATCTTTTTTTGTTTTCCCAAAATGCAGTCTTCACAAAATTCCAAGTCCAAAACCTTCAAACCTAGAAGTGTCTCTGCTGTGAAGAATCTTCATTCATTTTTTGCTTATGTGTCCAAACATGCAATGTTAAGTATCTGAATTTACACCCCTTTCAGCTACATCAATGGAGCCTTACTTTTCGATTAAATAAAGTGTACCTTCTTTCTTTCCACAAGCTATCACCAAGGCATCTTTGATTACTTTTCACGTGTCTCCCATGAAAGTAGTAGTATATCCCGAACTTGCAAGCTGGCTAACATAAATTAAATCTCTCTTTAACATTGGTATCTATCCTACACCGTTCAACAACCAAGTACCTCCATTAGGTAAACTCAACTAAACATTTCATTTCCTAACTATGTTGCAAGCCTTTTTGTCTCCAAGGTAAATCTTATCGTAATCTCTTTACACATAATTCTTGAGACAATCTTTGTTTGTTATAGCGTGAAAGAATGTACCACAATCTAACACCGAAGACTCCAACTTTTGATCAAATGTAAGAATCAAAGCATCTTCAGCAATGTCACATATAATATTTGCAGATCTTTCTTCTCCTTGTTATTGTTTTGCTTTTTCTTCTTTTGTGCCCAACAATCTTTCTTGAGGTGTAATGTCTTGCTATAATTCTAGCATTTCACTCTTAGTTTTGTTGACTTAGATTTTCTCCTAGATTTTGACCTCCCACAGTTTTGTCATCTTTTAACAGCTTTTCCTCTTCCTTTCTCATTCAATGCACTCCCACTTAATCATGCATCTCCTAATGTTTTTTTTCTGTGGACTTCTTCAATGAGTAGTACACTCACCACATTTTCAAATTTCAGGGTGTTTGAACCTAAGGAATTGTTCAACACCATAAATAGGTCATCCCAACTCTCTAGTAAAAAGGATGCAATCAATAAGGCTCTAACTTCATCATCGAATTTGATACTAATGTGGGAACATTCTATGCAAAGAAGAAGAAATTGGATGACCATTGATAATCCTCTATGGATGTGTTCGGTAATTTAGGTTTTTTTTTATGTGTTAAGAGTTTTTTTTTTAATGTAATAAGGCCAATGGTGTCATGGTTAGTTTAGTTTTGGGTTTTTAGTTGTGATCCCGTTTTTCACTTTGGATCCAATTTTTCTTTATCCAAAACTTGACTTTTTGACTTGATTTTGGTGTCTTTAGATAAGTTATTCAATTACCTTACTAATGAGACCAAGATTGCACAAATCTAATGTAATTTAGAAAAGTTGTGACCAAATTACTAAGGGGTTGTCAATAAAAATGAGAATAGTGTTTTTTTTATAGTTTAGAATGTTTTAGTTTATAAAGTAAGTTTTTAGAAAGTTTTATAGTTTAGAAAACTTGGCTAGCAAGTTTAGGATTTTTAGGAAGTTTTGTATAGAATATTTTGGGAGATTGTTTGAGATCTTGTGGGACCCAATAACTTGGCCAACAAACCAAATATTGAGTCAACCAAGATTTTTCTTTTAGAAGTCTTTTATTATTTGGCAATTTTATTTTGTTAGAAGATTTTGAATCTAGGATTTTATTTTATTTTATTCTCTATATAATGCATATTTAAAGGTCATATTAGATCAATGAAAAAACAATTGAAAATGAATATTTGAAAAGAAAATACATGTGTGTTAAAATGGGTGTAGTAGCTCAAGTTCTTTCTCAACCCCTCACATGGGGTGAGCTTTTCATTCTTTTTTTTTTCATGTTTCTTCTTTCTCTAAAATCCACTCATTGGCTATTGTACTGCATCAAATTTGGTATCAGAGCTTTCATATATATTTTTCAGCTAGTTCCATCTAGTTAAGTCTCGAGAATGGTTGATATTATCACAATTTTTTCTCTTCCTTTTAAGATAGTCTTTAGGATTAAAATTAGTGACCAATCTGAAGACATTTGATCTCTCAAGAGTGGGTTGAAAAGATTCTTTAAGAAGAAGAAAATCTAGATTTTTATTGGCATGAAGAAGGAAGATTTGTACTTCACTTTAATTATGACAGCTTTAGGGACGTAGCTGATTGCATGATTAGTCCCTTTGATGACAATGCAATCATACTTGGGAAGATTTATACTTCACTTTGACAGTGACAGTTTTAGGGATGCAACTGATTGCAAGTTTAGCCTCTTAGATGACAATGCAATCATACTTGGGAAACCTTGGATCAAAAGAAGAAGACCTACCTTCATTCCAGAGAGATCCATGGTGGCTTTTATCATTAAAAGAGTTTGTTATTACCTGTTTGTTAAGCCTCAACAACCCTTTGTCAAGATGCTATCAACTGTGGAAGAATCTTCACATAAAGAAGAGCATTCCAAGGAGCATGAACAAGTGAAAGAGCCTAAAGGTATGGAAGATTCACCCCAGAAAAATAAGTCAATTAAGAATTTTTCTACTTCTCAAGATAACCAACCAATTGAGGATAAAGTTGAAGACATGGGAGTAAACGAAGAAGAGACAAGGTTGCTACCCAAGAAAGAATGTGAGCTGCAAGATTTTTATGTTATGCCTTCTTTCAAGGTGTCATTGATGTTGTTGCACATGCAAGTTGAAGACCATGAATAGGAGGTGTTCATCCTTCAATTTGAGAATAATTATACTTCTTCAATTTCGTGGTTGAAATTCTTCCAACCTGGGGAGATTGATGCGGGAGCATTCTATGCAAAGAAAAAGAAATTGTATGACCATGGATGTGTCTAGTAATTTAGGTTTTTTCTGTGTTAAGAGTTTTTTTAATGTAATAAAGCTAATGGTGTCATGGTTAGTTTAGTTTTTAGTTTTTAGTTGTGATCTCTTTTTTCACTTTAGACCCAAATTTTCTCTAGCCAGAACTTGATTTTTTAGCTTGATTTTGGTGTATTTAGATTGGTTATTTAATACTCTTCTAACGAGACCAAGATTGCGCAAATTCGAGGTGATTTGTGAAAGTTATGACCAAATTATGAAGGAGGTGTCAATAAAAACAAGAATAGTGTTTTTTATAAGGTCTTAAGTTTTAGTAGTTTTAATTTTTAGGAAAATAAGTTTTTAGAAAGTTTTATATTTTAGAAAACTTGGCTAGCATGTTTAGGATTTTTAGGAAGTTTTGTGTAGAATATTTTAGAAGATTGTTTGAGATCTTGTGGGCCTAATAACTTGGCCAATAAACCAAATATTGCGTCAACCAAGATTCTTTTTTGTTTAGAAGTCTTTTATTATTTAGCAAGTTTATTTTGTTAGAAGATTTTGAATCTAGGATTTTATTTTATTTTTATTCTCCATGTAATATGCCTATTTAAAGGTTACATTAGATTAATGAAAAAGAAAACACATGGGTGTTGAAGTGGGTGTGGTATCCCAAGTTCTCTCTCAACCTCTCACATGCGGTGAGTTTTTCTTTCATTTTCTCTATTTTTTTCTTCTCTTTTCTCCTTCTTTCTTGTTTCGTCTCTCTCTACAATCCCTACAAAAAACAACCCCTCTCCTTGGCTATTGTATTACATTAGATACCTACTGATGTCAACTGACTTATGACTATGTTGAACTTGTTTAGATAATCCCAACGATTCTTCCCTCAATCATCTTCATATAAAACCTCTTCATTAAAAATATATTGTTTGATGTAGATGGTTTCTCATACATCTATGCAACTACGCAAGGGCTACCATGAGATCTTTAGTGGTTTTCTCTTTGGAAATATTGAAAACAACCAATGAAGATAAAAAGAGTTTAATTGTACTTAAGGCCTTCTTGTTGAGCACCTCATAATGCTCGTCTATCATCTTCTCAGGTTTCTTTGCGTTCCCTCCAAGAACTTGATAGAGATTTCCCTGGTACATGAAATCTTTTATCTGCATTTTTTATAGTATAAAGTTTGTACCATTAAAGTTTTTAACTCCAAACTTTGTAGATTAATCCACTCATGCTGCCATTTCTTCCACTCAAAACGAAGTCTCTAACTTTCTTGGCTTGATGAAACTGCCTTTATAAAACCTCAACTCTGAATCCAGGTATTGGGGATTATTTCAAAATTCTATTAATCGACTAAACAAAATGAAAACAATAATAATCAAAGAAGAAATCAAAACCCAACCACAAACACAAGATTTACATGGAAAACCCCAAGTTGGGGAAAAACCACAAATCTGTAGAGAAAGCTTCACTGTCTTTGGAAGAATACAAGAGTTCTCTCTCAATCTCTTACAAACCACAAGTTTTTACTCTTTTTTCTCTCTCATACTAACCCTAGACAACAATGGATTGCTTAAATACATCATAGAGGTCAAGCTAGGGAAGAGTCCCACTCTCCCATAGACCTTAAAAAAAATCGCCAAAAAAAGCTATCAGATTGATTCACCCAAAATGTGCGGATCAATTCAGGCATTTGGATCAATTTATTAGATTTGGGCAGATCAATCCAGCATGCTGCTGCGCAATCTCGAGGCTTCTTGGATCGATCCACCTGTTTTGGTCGGATCAATCCGTGCTCCCTTATTTGGACCGGTCTATGGCTCTTTGGTCCGGTTCGAATATACCAAGCTGCTCACCTGGGTCTTCTTCCTCGCACATCAAGCTCCACTCCAACAAACTGAAAAAGAAGTAAGAAAATAATAGGTTATTCAGTGACAACCAGAACAATATTCATCTAGTGAAGAATTCAGCCTTTCATGTAAGGACGAAACACAATGATAGGAGATATCACTTCATAAGGTCTCTTATGGAGGAACAAGTGCTAAAGTTGAAAAAGATCCATACTGATAAAAATCCAACTGACATGCTTACCAAGGTGGTGATAGTCTAAAAATTAGATCTATGCAAAGCTTCAATTAGTCTTCATAAGTAGAGATGAAGATGTAGAGCCACATGAGATTCATGAGAAAAGAAGAGGCCTTATCACAAATACAGAAGCTAGACAATGAGAAGACCATCAATTTCCAAGGTGGAGATTGTTGGGTGTAGAACCTGATGTGTGAGGAAGAAGATGCAGGTGAGCAACTTGGCACAGTTCAGATTGGTCCGAAGGGCCATGGACTGATCTAATGGGGGCTTGGATCCGCACAAAAGGAGGCTCGAGATTGCGCAGAACCAGATCCAATAGCACACTGGATCGGTCCGACCAACAACGGAAGATCAATCTAGCAACATAGATCAACATGCATGTTTTTGGCAGATCGATCCAATGGTGATTTTGGAAAAAAAAATATTAAAAGGTCCATGGGAGAATGAGACTCTTCTCCAGCTTGACCTCTATGATGTATTTAAGAATTTTATTGCTATTTAGGGTTTATGAGAGAGAAAATATTGTGAGGAAAGAATGGTTTGTGAGAGATTGAGAGAGAATTCTTGTATTCTTCCAAATATAGTTAAGCTTTCTTTATAGCTTTTTGGTTTTTCCCCGATTTTTTGTTTTACATGTGAATCATGTGTTTTGTGGTGTGCTTGTGGTTTGGTCTGTTGTGTTCTTTGATTATTATTGTTTTCATCTTATTTGGTTGATTGATAAGCTTTTGGTATAATCTCTAACAATTCACACTTTTCGTTTTCCGGCCTTCAATGCTCTATTTGTCAAGTGATCATATTCGAAATGAATGGGATCCACACATCTCCATTTCTTTAGTTAATTTCAAAAATAGGGTAAACAAATGTGTCTTGTGCTCATTGGTAACAAAAAAAAAATCTCTCCCAATCCACACTAAACTAACGCCTGTCTTCGTAAATCCTCCAAAATGTTTTTGAGTAGGGCTAAGCTGCTGCATCTAGGGGTGGCAATTTGTGTTGGTGGATCGGGTTCGTGTTGTGTCGTGATAAAGGTATATGACTATATGGCTCAACCCAACCCATTTTTAATCGTGTCAAAGGGGGTCAACCCGCTTTGACCCAAAACACATTTACACCCGCTTATTTTGTGTTGGGTTTGTGTCGGGTTAACGGGTTATGTGGTAATTCGTGTTGTGTCAAGTTAAAGATACACGACTATATGTGTCACTCCAAACCCGACCCATTTATTAATTATGTCAAAGTGGGTCAGCCTACTTTGACCCAAAACATGTATTGGAAACAAGATGTTGGTTGCAGCTCTGTTTTTCAGTCACTAAGATAGAGAGAACAAGGATTACGGGAAGAGGCAGTTGAGAAGGAGCAAGTGAGGTTTGAGCAAAGTGCCATCTTTCTTGTCATTCACTGTGGTGAGCTGCTGCAAAGAGGTGCATTGGTTGTAGCCACGGAATGTGGAAGAAAAGGTGGTTGTGGAGATGGCAATACTAGTGGAGAAGAGGAGTGGTGGAATCTGAAAGATGCGGTGGTCGTAGGGCGACAAAGAGGAGAAGTTACAGGAGAACTTGAAACAGGTTGTGATCAACGTTGGTTGAGATTTTTTAGGAATATTGAAAACGTGTGAAAATGGGACAAGTAAAAAAGCAATTTAGATTAAATGACCATAAATGCCATCTCTTGTATTTGAAATGCTCAAAAACATGGATAACTCTGGTTTAAAAATATTTGGGCACGATGCTAATCTACCCTAATGACTATGCCCTCTAGCATTCCCCATATATATATATATATATATATATATAGCAGTATGAGGCAACCAATATACTCATCCGATTTTTCCCCACTCTATGTTTTTCTACTCTTTCTTCTTCTCTTCCTCCTCTTTTTTTTTCTTTATTTTACAGATTATTCACATATTTGAATACAAAAAAAAAAATCTACTTGCTATCAGAACCAAGCCAAGTCGTGAGTCCGAATCCCCGTGGAAGTAAAAGTATTCTCCCGGCCATAGTATTGCACATGTGTGCACGAGTTGTGGACTCGCACATGGTTCCCCAAGTGTTCCCAGGAGAGAACAGTGTTCCTCCTAAGGGAAAGGTGTTGAAGTATATTAATTCCTGTATCTCCTAACACCTTAAGGTTTTGGGAGAGTTGTGTAGTCCACTGTTAAAAATCTTTATCATTCAACCATACTTAATTTTTATGGTGAATATGATCCATAAAAATTTGATTAATACATTGTTATACCATCCAAACAACAGAATTTTTACAGTAAAAACCAAATTGTGCATATATTTTAAGTTTGAAAAATGATAATATCAATAATACTCAAAACTAGTTAAGAAGACAATACCTCATTTAGGGGAAGCAAAATGTTTCTACCACCCCTAAAAACAATGTTTATGCTAATCCATTCAGGATACAATTTTTATTGGTGAGTAAGGTCAATAAAATAATTGATTAATCCACAGTTAAAGTAAATTGATGCAGACAGTGGGGGACATGTGGGGCCCACATGGGTCATGGTGGGGTCCACTAGGAAAGATCATGGAGGAACACCTATGCTACACCAAGAGAGATGCCTACTTGTTGTTGGAAGTATTTTATTAGTCATTAATCGTTTTAGTTCATGTTTTATAAAGTGTTAGAGGTAGGACATGAAAGGAATTAGTGTTTTTTGTTTTGGGCTTTTTTGGAAGCATCTTTTAATTCAAAGGAAGGACTGGTCATGAGTTTCCTAGAGGGCCACGATATGGCCAATTTTTACTAGAAAAATGGGATTTCTTTTATTACTTGCTGCCTTCTGCAAATTTCAGCCAATTGAGAATTCAAGAACACTTCTGGACTGATTCTTGAAACTCCTAACCCTGGAAACCATCATCCATAACTGCTTTCCTTTATGTTTTCTGCTTCCACATGCAAACAACCCTTCTTTTCATATCTTACAAACCTCATAAACCCCTAAACCATTGCTGTTTTCTGATCCAAATCCTTTCCCTCAATCTCTCTCCGATTCTTCCCCAATAATCATCTTCTCCCACTGTTTCATACCTGCATTCTTAGTTTCTCACTTACCCAACTTCTCCCATCTTCAAGAAACTGTTCTTCTCTGAATTTAGAACTCTGCAACACGTGTAACTTGAAGAATCTTAAGAGTTTTTACTCTGAAACACTTAGATTCCAGTGCCTATATTCTTGTGGCAGCTTATGAATAATTATCCCTAATTGATTTATCACTTCAAGGAGAGATCCATCCATCAGAATCCCTATGTCATCTAATCTGGAGGAATTCATCAACTTGCAAACCAGAATTTTGATATCTATCTGGTTTATTACTGGCGACAGCATCAAGGTACACACTATTATGAAATTCTGAACAGAAGCCATCCTATATTTGTTCTCTGTTACATGGTTTAATAGCCTTCAGGTAGACAGGCTTGCCTAACCCCTGCCTCGAGCATTCATCAGATTAGATACAGATTGCTGTCTAATACTAACTTGATACACGTCACTTCTTACTGCTGACTCATAGTTCCCCTTTTGAATACTCTTTACCAGACCTTAAGTTCCTGTTGGATCCTCTGTTTTGGGCCTCTTCCCCCTCTTTAACCACATATATTCCCTGTTTTCCAGTCCTATAAACCTGCCTCAAAATGCCAGTGTTCTGCCCCATTCAAATCCCTTAAATCCATACTGAACCTGCCGTTTTATATCAAATCAGAACCTATGTCAGCCTTATGTGACCTCAGATTGACCCCTTCTAACCATGCTTAAGCATCTTAATGTCTACATCCTTCATTGCTTTAGTTCTTTGATTGATAATTTTGGGTGTGCTGCATCATATATTAATTTCTGTATCTCCTAGCACCTAAGGTTTTGGGAGTGTTGGTTAATTCACTGTTAACATGGTATTAGAGCCAGGTTAGGTCACGAGCTCAAATCCCGATGAAACTATTTCCTGGATGTAGTGGTATGTGCATGTGTATGCATTATGCAGAATTGTGCCTGGCTCCCCAAGTGTGTTCCCAGGAGAGAACAGTATTCCTCCTGAGGGGGGCTGTTGAAGGTTTTTTTTTTTTTTTTTTAAAGAGAAAAATTTTATTAAGAAAAACCACCGGGCAGCCGGCTACAAAAAGGGAAAATCTCTAAAAACATTTCCCCACCCTTTCTTTATATCTACAAAAAAAGTATTCCCAAATTCTTTACACTTTATAACCCAAAAACAAAAACGGTCTTTTGCTTTTCTGTACACCATATAAGCCAACTCCTCATGATTTTCAAAAGTTGAAGTATATTAATTTGTGCCTTTCCTAACATCTAAAGGTTTTGGGAGAGTTGGCAAAAAAAAAAAAAGTTACGTACACCATTATGTGCATATACTTTATTTTTTGAAAACTAATAATATCAATAATACTCCAAACTAGTGGAGGCAACAGTACCTGATTTAAAGGAAGTAAAATGTTTGTACCACCCCCAGCAATAAAGTTTATGCTAATCCATTCAGAAGCTTTTTCCATTGTTTCCTTCGTTGCCAGCTCCAGTGATGATGAAAATACGTATGTCTCTCCATTGAAAGCTATTATGCTAAATGAATCCTCTGGATTGAGCTTGGAGAGAGCTGTATATAGTCCATTCTTCACATTCTCAAGAGGCCTTCCCCTCATGCTTCCACTTATATCAACAACGAATACTACTTCCTTTCTGAAAACCTATCAGGTTCAACAGAATGAAATAAGAGTAGAAATAAAATATGAAAGTAGACATAAGAATGTTCCAACAAACTGGAAATAAACTGCAGAATGGAAAGAACAAAATATGTAGAGAGAGTGGTTGATTCTAACCATCATGAAACCATTCGAAAGACTAGTCATTTGATGGCAATAAAATTGATAAAATATTGAACTTTGAACTTATGAAGTGCACCACATTGAATATATATAGAAAATAATCACATAATCTAAGTAAGAAAACATTCAAATAGCATTATGGTAACTACTCCCAAAACATAATATGAGAATATAGCTACTGCATGGACAGATCATATAGCTATAACAATTTCTTTGCTAGCACTCGCTCTAGAGGTCAGACAGGTTAGGCTCAAATTGCAGGTCTGCAGCCAAGTTTGCTCTAGTAAACTGCTTTTGCGTTTGTGGATAACATATTCCAACAAACAGTCTTCTTAAAATCCAGCATCTTTTAGTAACTGAAATGAACTAGATCTGCATCTTTTCACTTTTGTTCTTGACATCAATGTTGGTTGAGAAGCATGAATGCAGGATTTCCTATTGTAGAATAGAAGAATTCTATTGCCTTGGCATTAAGGTTGCTAATGAGTGGAGTTTAGGAACGGCTGTGGTATCAAATTCTTAAGTGTTAATGGTAAAGTAGACCCAACCAGTTAAGCCATTCTTTCTCGATTAAATTATTGATTCTAAATTATTCTCATATCAAAGATGTATATTTCTAATCAATCATTAAGCCAAGTAAAAACAACAACAACAACAACAACTGGTTTGCTATTCAAAATCCTTAAAAAAAAATCCTATAGATGTAAACTATGAACTACACTAAGGACAATTTGGGTGGAGTTCTGGGAAGGAAGAACAATGTAGTCGGGTCTCCTATGTATTGCTGCCTTGTTGGTTTCTTGTTAGCTTTTTCTTGTTGCTGTCCTTGTATTGTATCTCTGTTATCTTTTTCTTTTTCACCTCATTGGTGAATTCTCTGTTGTCTGCTTCTTTTATTTTTTGTAAAATTGCTATAATACTTCCAAAAAAAATATGAACTACATTAAGGGCCCATTAAACCTAACTTCTCAGGCCCGAGCCCAGCTTGTATAGTCAGTAGGCTGTACAACTAAGCCCAAGCCCAGCCCTTTGGACTATAAACAAAGGCCACAGCCAAGGATCATAATGGTCTGCGCCCAAGGCCCAGCCTATTGACCCCCCTACTTGGGAGGCATTGTGTTTTGAAACAGAAGTTGCCTCTGGGTTTACCTTTTCATATGCAATTACTTTCTAAATAATATACATAAATTGCGTGTTTAGTTTCTTTATCTTACAATTTCCAAATTCATAGACAATTCTTTGTCAGTAACAGCGAACTTCAAGCCAATTTCAAATTGTTGGGACAAGCCTTTGTTGGATGATTGATTAAAACAGATCTTAAAAAATATGATAGGATTGCCAGCTTGACAAGTGACATCGGTGATCCAGTTTTCAAAACAACAACTGACATTTCCTCCAATATAAAATCGCACAGGCAATCAAATTTAAAATCTTAGCAAGAAGCAATGGACAAATTTAGAGCCTTTAGTCAACAATAATAATTTCTCTCCATATATCAGCAACAGTTGAAATGGTCACGAGTTCATATATTAAAATGCAGCACTTAGACACCATGAACCGAGAACATGTTCCCACAATAGAATAAGATATCATGTATTAGAAAATCCACCTAAGCTAGACTAATGTTAGACAAACCTTTCTACTCGGGTAACTTCCTGGAAAAAGATAGAAGCAGAACATCTCTCTTTGATCAACGTCATGCACAGATGGAGATTGCAAGAGAAAGTAGCCAAATATTTCACCTGACGAGACCTGCAGACATGAAAATAATCAGAAAAATAATTTATACTGTAATTGCATAAAATGAAATTTAAAAAAAAAAAAAAACAGTTCCATGCACTCTTGACCAGAACATGAAAACCTTCAATACAGGGAACCTTCTTTGGACCTACAGAAATCTATCTTAAAATATATACAACAATAATAAGTATGGTTGCAATCTTACCATATATGAAAAATTAAAATCAGTCTTTGACCATGAAAGAACATCCGCTTCGTATAAGAAACCCAATTTTCCTGTTTGCCGTCTTATTTCCTGGACAGACAGCACCCCCACCCCAAAAAATAAAAAATAAAAAACAAGAAGAAGAATAAGAAGAAGAGAGTAAGTAGATTCTTTAAGACAATTAATCCAAAAAAATTGATTCTAGCTTTTATCAAAGACACACCTTCAGAGGATGGCTAGTTATCTTGCATAAAACTTGAAATCCAGTACCAGAATTCACATTTAACTGTATCTTTTCTCTTTTGGAAATTTTCTTTCCAGCTGGAGTTACATATTCAGGAAAGCTAAATGGTACATTAAGGAAGAACTGACCATCCTTATACCATAATTTCTGAGACCAACGGACTTTGATGGACATATTGGACCCTCCGTCAACCTAGAAAAAGAGTGGCAAGAACAGTTTGAAAATTTATAGAATCAAATAGAAACTTAACTATAAATTCTAGATATCCAAAAATTGGACCATCAGATGCTATAAGTTAATTACCTCTGGAATCGTTACGGTAAAAATCTGGGGTTTCAAAAAGCCTCCATCTTTGGCTTTTGCTATTTCTTCCACGTCCATTTTTTTGTCCATGGTAGTTAGTTGAGTACAATATGACCTCCTAGCAACATCAACCTCAACACCTAGAATTGAACCCTGTTAGCCAAACCATATCTTGCTTGAGAACAATAAATGAGGGCTAAGGTTTAGAAGTAAACTGAAATAAATAGTACAACTTGGTATATCATAAGTATAGAAAGTCACCAGTTCCAGAATTAATACGTGTCCCCATTTTATGCTCCAGAAAAACTATGTAACAACACACTCAACTCAACAAAGCCTTATTCCTAGTTCCCGACATCTTGGGGTCAGCTACACGAAACATGTTCTGGCATTCCATTCTATCTAGATTCTAGAGCCATACCTTCAACTAAATCATAAGCACTATTGTCGTTTCTCCCATGTAACAAGGTAACAAAATATTCCAAAAAAATGACCATGTTCAAGACATATGTACTCAAACATTTTAAACCCAAACAGAACAAGACAGTCAGACCAGATGACCCAGGAACCAGGCCCTAGGCAGTACAAAGTACAAACTGACTCATGACCCAGAACACTCAAAACCAACTAAACCACCACTCCGAATGATTGAACAATCGAATACTTAATCTGAGTGGTTTGTGTCAATGTGGCAGAGTATCAGAGGACAACAACAAAATGATCAATTTTTTGTTATTACCACTGCAAAGTAAAAAATAATAATAATCTAAAGCAAAGAATGAATTATATAACAAAAAACAGCCCCCAAATTATGCAAAGGGGGGTTTTAAACCTCATTAGACAAAACCCCAAACGAAGACATGAGAGATAAACCCTAACATGAAACCGTGAACCAACAGAGATGTTGAACCACAAACAGTACCAATCAAAGACAAGATCTGGATAAGTGGCAAGTAATGCTGAGTCGCACCAAGTGCAGCCTAATCACAATGTACCTATGTTTCCTGGAATCTTCTAAATAAATAGAGTACAATTGGTGGACAGAGGTCATATTCCACAGATTCAAGTGTAACACTGCTAGTTTTCCTCAGGGGGGAGACAGCTCAGTTACAGCAGGACAGCCAAGCCATAGATCTACCACCTGATAAATGATAGGATAGAATGGAAGACAAAAAATATGAATAATGAAACATGAGAAGTATACCCTGTAGTGATATTGATGCAACTTAGCAGTCTGTTCGACGAATCAGTACTAGTCAACAAGAGTAAAAGAGTCTCAACTCAAAAGGACTCACCTTTTGAATCTGACTAACCAATGGACGCCAACCTCAGATTACTATTAGCTCCAAAACAATCTAAGCCTTCTAAAGGTTTCTCTCTTCCGACTTACCACTTCACCTCCTAGCCAACACTATCAGCCTATAAAATGCCATATCAAATCTCACATTTGGTTAATATAGGCCCCTCTCCTTTGAGGGCCATAGGCTGCAACGTTCTCTTTTGGCAGATGGGAAAATTGACCTTCCAAGGACACAGGAAGATTCCAGGCTCAATGCACTAATAGTTACACCAGAACATTTTTCCCCTTTTGAGTTTCATCAACAAATTACTCACTCATCATAGGTGCCTCTCGCATTTCACAAGCTCCTATCACATATTATATTTTCTTTCCTATAATTGAGAAATACTGAATCTTCCATCATTTACCATTTTCAGGACACCTCTCTACAGAAATGTTCGTTAGCCAACACAAACCTTACATGAACATGACAACCATTCAACACTTAAAAGCAACCTAGTATTTCTCATGGGTCTACCTACAACCACTCCCTGATATAATGTCTGGTCCAGGAGTCCACATAGGAGCAAAAATTTCTTTCTACAGAGAAGCCAAGTCAACAAGACCATGACAATGCAACAAGCGACTCAAGGCCATTTGGCCTATGCATCGACAACTTGACCTAGGGCAACCCTCCACCAGGGACACTATTGGCAAACCGGACCCTAAGCCCTAGCTGCTGTCTGCCCTGAACACTTTTATAGCTCCTCACACTATGGGCCCAAAATCCCTAGCCCTACCACTGGTGAAGTCTCACGGCACTAAAACAAACATGCCAACCCTTGGCATACTCAGCATTTACCTCTCTCACAAGGTGCAAATACTAGTTGCCCTTCTCACAATGTTGGTGCTCCTAGCTGGCCCAACACCTCAGCAGACTTCTCCATGACCAATGACAACATTAAAAAATGTAAGCATGATGGTGTGAGAACCATACTTTGTCGGACAAGGCATGCACATAGCCAGCATCCACACCAAGAATGCCACACTCCCTTGTTTGTCAGAACCAAACAATTGTCTTCCTTGTCCAACTCAGTATGAACCCTTTAGACTATAGATTCCCCATTTATGCATGGGTCTTTCACACCAGATGCAACACATGCAGACAACATGGGAAGCCACGTGGGGATTTCACATACTGCTTTGTCATATTGTTCACATCAGCAGGGTCTAGAGTGCTCTATAAATGCCCACCTGACCTGGCTCATCTCAGGATAAGAAGATTATAAAACACAACCAATCTAGAAAACTTGGAAATTCCTTTTTCTGAAAGTTATTATAATAAGAACACGAATACTTTGACACCCACTGAGTTAGTCTTAGTCTTAGTCACAACAATCTAGCAATATGACAAATCACCTTAGGTCTCAGATGAGACAATCATGCAATCACCCATACAAAAGTTAGGCAAGAACAGACAAATCCCTCTCTCCCGCAAATGATTCACTCTTGTTCTCATGGTCTACTCCAAGTTCTCATTGTTCCTCCCCTTAGCAACAGCGGTTAAACAATCCACAACCTCCGACTTAGGCTCCTACCAGAATCTAGCAACCCTAACTCCCTTTCTCCGATAACCTCAAAGCCTTATTGATAGCCTTAGCCAACATCTCAAATTCACATATCAAGTTTGTTTGTGACCACTTTGTGCACAGTAAAGGAATCCAGTGAGAAGGGAAAGGATATATACAAGCCGAACATAAAATTTTAGAAGATAACATGATTAATCGGGCCGTAATTCAGGTTGGTCTCCCCTAGAGTTTTGGAAGCACCCAGACTTGCTAAAAGACTTTGCCATGATGTCCACTGAGGTGACAACAGATGTCAATAGCACCCCAGCCAATGTTCCTCATAAGACTCAACTTCATCTCTGCCATAAACTTGTATCAGATCAGTAGACCAACTGATCCCTATTGTCACTTGTCAGTACAATATAAAATCCTTGCCACTCAATTTTTCACCAAAGTCCCTCATACTATTGCTATGAGGGACTTTGGTGAAAAATTAAAGCTAATCAAGGTCAATGGTAGACTACAACACTCACCCTATGAACCTTGCAACTACAGTTTGACTTCAGCTATTCAGCCTGCCAAACTCTATCCAGGCTGATTTTATCAACATCACAATCCATGAACACCATTGCTAAGTTGTGTCATCAATTTTCGCCAAAGGTACCTCTACAACCAGACATTCCATTAAGGAACAAGATTCCATCATCCAAACTGGTTACTGAGATGAGGAGCCCAACTTTAAGCAACATTCACCAGAAGTATCATTTGTGGTCAAGTTTTCTACCCATTTACGTGAACAATGTATCATTTGAGTTATGTTGTCCGTAACTGGCTGACACTAGCCAAGAAGCTCACCAATCCTACACTCTGACAACCATTGCATCAGGCACACCAGCTCCAAGCTGGGTACACTCGTTCCTTTCTTATGTATTACTTTCTTTCAATCATTTATCTTTTTGGCTGCTAATAGCAGCATGCCTAGCTATGAGAAACTGGTTTCATAAACCCAAGACATAAACTGCATTGTCACATTTCTAGGCCGTAGCTTCCCATGACTTCATCAATTGTCCACCCCAAACACTTCTTCGACGCCAATCTCAGAAGGCCTGGAAGCCCTAGCTCTACTGTTGGTAGAGGCTCGCACCACAACAAGCAATCCAATCTATGTCATACTCGGCATTTATCTCTCATGATGCATCTCGATTACCTCCTCATAGCGTCGGTGTGCCAACTAGGCCCGGCACCACATTGACCTCCTCCATGACCAAGGACAACATGAGAGATGTAAACATGGGGGGGGGGGGGTGTTAAACAAGGCATGAACATAACCAACATCTCTACCTAAGTTACCCGTACATGCTCAATGGAGGAACCAAACGATTGTCTTCCTTCTCCTACTCACTTTGGGTGCTTTAGGCTGTAGATTCTGCAGCTGCACTTGGATTTTCACACCAGGTGCAACACATTCCAGACACATGGAGACTAACATGGAGGCTTCACCCATTCCTTTGCCATCTTAAACATATTCAAAGTCTGGGTGGGCTAGAAACACCCCCTTACCTGTCTCATTGTGGGATAAGAGGTTTTTACAACACACCGAAAGTCTTAACAAACTTAGAATCCCATTCTCTAAAGCTCCTCATAACGAGACACCAAACATATAACATCCAATAAAATAGTTATAACAGTTTGCCAATATGACGAATCACCTTAGGTCTTAAGTGAGATAGCCAAGCAATGCAAATCGACTAATCGGTAGGATAAAGATAGACAAGAACATACAAGTGAGTTAATAAGTCAACATGTGGAACCCTTAATAGCAACAGCTAGGAGAATCTTCCTCTTAGTTGTTGATGTAATTGCTATTTAGGATAAGATTTACATCTTTGGCAAGTCTTTAGTTTTAAAAAGTTTCTTTTTATTAGAAGTCTTAGGAGTTGGGAGTTTAGGAGTTTCTGTGTGTGTGTGTGTGTGTTTTTTTGGATCTATAGGAGAGAGTACTCAACATGTAATAGAGTATCTTTATGAAGAAATTTAAAATAAAAAAAATAAAAAATTGAGTTTTAACTCTTTACATCTCACGGTGGGTGTTGTGTGAATTCTCTAGGGGTTGATGCCAATAGAAACCCCAATTAGTTGGCGTTGATTGGTATTCCTCTTCTTATTATTATTCTTCTCGATCTTCTTTTGTCTTCTTCTTTTTCTCCTTATTTCCCTACTGTTTTTAGTCTTTATTTGTTGCTGCATACAACTGGGAATAGTATTAGTTGCGATCAATTCTTGAAAGGATGGACCGATAACCGCTAGAATCAAGAACCACAACAGTCCCCATTCTAACCCACGGCCAAGGTATTTCTGGACTAGTTTTATGTAAAAATCGCCCCACCCAAAAGTAAGGTCTTTTGATTTATTTTTTTTTGTAGGGTTTTCTTCCTCCATATGTTAGTTATCTAAAACCCTAAAATTCATTTGAATCTCTTTGGGTTTTGCTGATCTTCTGTTAACCTAATTCTGGATTCGGCTCTGGTAATTGCCATATATACGATCATTCTTGAATGGCTGGCTGTGGATTCCAATTTTGAGGAGGACGAGTGGCATTCTATCTGGAATAATGAATTGTAATCTTGGTTGTTTTTCTTTCTTTATTTTGTTCTGTGTTTTTGCTTTATTTTTGTTTGCTCTTTCGTTTTGTGGGTATCACTGGCCTAGTGATCCATTTCTTGTTGTTTCTCCTTTTTCTTTGCCTTCAATAAAGTCTGAGTTTTACCGCTCAAAAAAAAACCTAATTCTAGCTACTTTAACTATTGTTGCTAGATTTTCTAAAGGAGTTTGTTCTTTCTTATCTTTTATGTACTTTTAGTAATCAGATTGACCTGAAATTTTGTGTGATGACTCGCTTCTAAATCGTCTATTAGCCTGCCAAATTCGATACCCATTTGACAATTCTTTAGGGGCATTTTCGTCATTTCCTATCTGCTGTCCAAATTTTTCAGAACCTTGTTTTTTTGTGGATTCTTAATCAAAAGTGCTATTTTAAGCTGATATTGGGCCCACATCTGCAGGAATCAACAGCCCTGGGGCTGTCCTGCACCAATCGAACTACCCTTCAATACAACCCTAAGCAGACCTAAAGACCTTATACCCTTCAATCGTTGATGTAGGAATGAAATACCTAACAGAACATAGAGAAGACACTTAATTGACCAAAGTTTACGTTGGCTTAGGTTTTAAAAGAGCTAATATCGCAACAATAAAGAAGAACAACTTACTACTACCACAACGACTATAATAATAAAAAACTAAGGAGTCAAATTTTCCCAATTGTAATATTTTGATTCTACACTTTCATCCAAAATAAAAATTTCCAGAGTACCTGCTCGCCCATTGGGATCGCAAGGCGGCAATCGCAGCTACGGCTTCCCATGACACAGTGAACACGCCAAGATCCGGTAACAGTAACAAACGCGGTATCTAAATAACAGTCCACCTCAACTGCAATCCCGTTCATCTGAAGCGGAATCAACGCCGGACGATCACACCGGCCATGGACATGAGGCTGGTAGCTCGGCATATCCGGATTATCAACAATTCCAGGATCAAGGATCACTGCGTAAACCATCGGAGCCGTCGGAAGATACGTATGCGGTGATTTCTCCATCGCCGCCGGTTTCGGGGGTGAAATGGATCGATCTTTCCCAAAGTACACCCGTTTTGCAAGTTTCAAGCCATCTTCCACCGATTTCACAAACTCCTCCGCCATATTCTCCGATCTTCCTGAGAAAAAACCTAGGCCGGAAGTTGAATAAGCCGCCAGAAATAGGGAGAACTCGCCGGAGACGATTAGGGATAGGTATGGGGTAAAGGTCGTATCTGAAGAAGAAAAAGAATATGAAAAAACCAGAAAAGGAGATTTTCTCGGAATCGCTTTCGAATCGGGGTTTGCATTTGAAGCTTCGTCTATAAACTAAGATTGAGATTTGAGAGAAAACGACAGGCAAGGAGACCTTTCTCGTTACGCGCGAACGCCCTCGTGAGAGCGACGTTTTTTTATAAAAATTTAAATCCAACGAGTGGTTGTTCGCAACGTCTTTTGCGGGTTTTGTCATTTAGGGGAGACGATGGGATTTCGGTACCCCACGCGGTTACAAGCCAAGTAAAGATTGGTTTTGGAAAGAACGTGATGGCTAGAACAACTTTGAATGGACAATTGGTTCCCACCACTTAAACAATTTTCTTATTTTTATAAAAAATGTGTGTGATCTGACCATTATATTGTCAAGCCTTAGCATATATACCTGTCTTCTAGTTGTATCTCTTGTGTTGTAATGAGGTTTAAGGGTCATTATTTTAGTTAGGGCTGTCAATGAGCCAAACAAACTTCCGAACCTAAGCCTTGTTTTAAGCTTGGTGAGCTGAGTTTGAGCTTTGTTTTACGTTCATTTATTAAGTGAGTCTGAGTCGAGCTTCACTAACTTCTCTAAGCTCCATTCATTAAAAGCTCACCCGCTAAGAACTTGGTTTGCTTAGTAATTTTATATATAGTTATAAGTATAAAATTGATATAAGACTAAATGAGACATTAGGATGTTGGATTTGTTTTGTTTTTATTTTTTTCTTGGTGAGTTAAGCTGAGCCTAAGCCTACTGTCACAAACCTAAGCACAAACCTAAGCTGAGCCTGGTTTTAATGTGTGATGAGCCGGAGCCGAGATGGGCAAAGTTTGGCTCAGCTTGGCTTGTGGACACCTTTTAGTGCAATGGTAATGGCTTGGGCTCAAGTTCAAATTTGATGAGCGGCTATTTTTTACACAAAGAACCGACGGTTCAGTCTGCTTCCTGTCCACCCTCCCCAACATCCCCTTAATTACAGGACATCACTAGATGATGACTTTTTGTTGTAGTTAATTTATTCATGACATTAGCTCTAGAGAAGTAAGTCATTCATTAGCTTTTAATTATTAAGAGATAAAGTGACTTTTAAAGCTACTTTCTCAATAGTTTAATGATGCGTTCCAACAGTCCTAGAGCTTTTGATGCAATGGATACAATTGTAATAATTGGTATCAAAACGAAGTTTAAATCATCAATGAATGTTAGCATTGGTTAATACTAACATAAAAATTCAAGGCTAATTTTTTTCTTTGCTGTTGGTAAATATTTGAGGCTCATTCATGCAATAAAAATGATGCATTTGGTTAGAAGATTCAAATGTAACAACAGAGGCTAATTCTCCCAATACGTGTGAAGAACTCCACATTCAAGTAATGTGGTCCCTTGTTGCAATTAGGGATGCAAATGTCTGATTATCATCCATATTCGGTTCATATTCATGTCCGTTTTAAAGCAAATATGAATCTATATGTATCCAATTCATTTAAAAAATATCTATTTAGAAATGAACCGGATACGGATATATATATATATAAGTGATTTAAATTAATAGTCATATTATAATATTGTAGGTTATTTTACTTTATAAATACTATTGTAGTTTATGTTACATTACTTTTAACATTAATCCTAACATACAGATACAAATATTATGAACCTAACTTGATGAATTTGTTTAATCCGATGTATCCATATTTGTATCCAAAATTCAACTAAATTTACAGCTACGAATATGAACCTATATGTATCCGATTTGATTAAATATCCATTGGTTTAGAAAATATCCAGTTATAAATGAGCCAAATTCAGATATTATAATATTCGCATCAAATCCAATTCATTTGCATCCCTAGTTGCAATAACTGCCATAGGATGAACAGCCTTGTTGTTGGTTCAGGTTTGTTACTGAATTCTTGGATATTGGAGGTATATTTTATTTTGAGAAATAATGTTCTGTCTAGGATGCATTGTTTGCCTCCTCACAGTGGGGTGTGGGCCTCATGCAATTTTTCGTGGGGCTCACGCCCCCTGTGAGGGGCGAATAACATTATTTTGGTTTTATTTTCTTTTTATCATACAATGCTTGTCCCTGCATGTATATCACAAAGGATCCATGTTCCCAAGTTTTAGATCGGCATGCCCCTTTTCATTTGTTTTCTTTTTAATCTACATCAATCTTTAGAATTATCTAGAAAACTAGTGGTATAGCAAATAATATAAAACCTCATTAACAAAATAATAATAATAATAATAATATAAAACCTTTTATTTGAAGCTTGTAGAGCATTGGCTCTTTTGCCATGTAGTAGGGGATTAGACATAACAAATCCAAAGCATTTAGCCGACTAAGGACCTTTCAATCAGTCCCCTTAATCTATGTTTCAACAAAGCAAAGATTGAGAATATCAGTCTCTTTTTGCCTTTGTGGTAGAGGACCTTAGACGTAAACCTGCCACTTGCAAAGATGATAAGGTGGAGAAACTTGTGGACCCATTCTTTACTGCAACCTCAACAGCCTTGAATTATCAATGGCTGTGAATGTTGCATCCTTTTTCTTTGCTAAATATTAAACTCCTTTTAAGTATCTTTCAAGAACTGATTATGAAGGCACTCAAAAGGCCCACACCAGCCAGACATGGCGAAACCGATGTTCTGTGATGAAAAAGTGCCTGTAAGTCTTGGTGAACAATTATAAACCGACACATGGTGTCTTGGAAAAATGTTCAGTTGAAAAAGTAGTCCAAAAAGAGATACTAGTTTCAAAATTACATCATATATCACCCTTCAGATTAGGTAGGAATGCCACGTGCAAAAGAGGTGCGAAATGTACTTGGGCTGAACACATCAGCGTCAAAAAATGAAAAGTATGCCCCCAAAAAGTGTAAATCACACTTTTTGGGACTTATGAGTCAGGCCCTGATGCATTTCACACCTCTTTCGCACCAAAGCAGAGGCGCATATGTCAATATGTGACACGTCTACAGAGGTTTGTTCATCACAGACAATCATCCCCTAAAAAATGGTGGTTGGCTGATCCTTGGGTCATCTACTTTATTTATGTTTGCATCTTTTCGCTATCAATGATTTCCCACGCGTGGCTTGTACAAATGGAACAAATGGTTGTTTGCATAAAATTTTGAGTTGATGGAACCTATTGATTAAGAGTGGAACCGCAAAAGAGGATTCAGATAAGCTACCCCAAGTAGATATTAAGATGAGTTGAGTTGAAGTAGATAACATATACATGGGTTGATATCCTCCGCCCCGTTGTGTGACACCCCGACCCACACACAAGGGGGTGGGATCCATTCACTTTTGGGGGTGATGGGACATCCCAAAAGTGAATGGCCCTACCCCTTGTGACTTGCCTGGGTGTCACAGAGGATATTGTGCCATATTAGTAGGGGTTCTTCCACATGTGTACCATCATAATTACCAAATACTTCCTTTTTTTATAGGCTTCCTTACTATTATATATTCATCATCAGGTAGACTTGTAGTGCGATAGAAATTTTTTTAAGGCCATTCCACATTCAAGTCTCCTAATTTTCTAATATTTAAATTGGTTTAGTGAACTACCAGTACCTCTCCAAGAGAGATTGACACATCACCTCTCCAGAAAAAAGGCATGGGCTCAAAGGTTAGATATCCTATGTGGCGCTCCCTTGTGGGATACCCCATGAGGCAAGACACAAGGGGTGGAGCCAATTCACTTTTGGGATGTCTCATCACCCCCTAAAAGTGGATGAATCCCACCCCCTTGTGTCTTGCCTCACAGGGTGAC
>JAOXJP010000008.1:12935986-12953444 GCA_025762735.1 Platanus orientalis | reverse complement strand
TTCATACTCCTAAGGTATTCATTTCCCAAGTACTTTTTGGGGACTTAGCTGTTGGCTATTTCTGGAAGGTACTATGGAAGATGAAAGATGTATTGGATAGCCAATTATCATATGATTACCATCTACCTACTAATGGATGTTTTGAGATGGTAATCAGGAGTCATTGTCCTTTATTAAGCTTAGAGACTTTATTGAGATGTCTAGTCGGTGAAAACCACAGGACTTGGGATAGTGTTCTATCTATCCCAGAGTTTGCATACATTAGTTCAGTTAATAGGATAACTGGCATGAGTCTATTAGAGATTGTCATATTTAGTAAACCCAGGGTTCCTATAGACTTAATATCTATGTTTGCATTCCATTGTCCATTTGAGTTTGCATCTACATTGGCATTACATTTTCATTCATCATACCAGGAGATCAAGTATAGGATTGTTATGAGTAATGAGAAATATAAATGGACGGCTGATTTACACTGTTCACATTGCGACTTTCAAGTCGGTGATTTAGTTATGGTTCGATTGCATGTGAGGAGTTCGGGACTTTACAAAGTTCTGAACAATATTGGACCTAATGTATATGTTCTGGATATTCCGATTACTTTGAAGATTAGTCCTACTTTCTTGAGATTCTTGTACCCTATCATAGCCATTTTATACCCAATCCTCAGACTTTTGCAGTTACTCAAACCTTAGTCCTTCAGTCTCCCGAGCCTATGCCACTTTTGCCATCAGTTACTACTTGTAGAGAGGATATTGAGATCACATAAGAGGATCAGATCATTTCTCCTCGACGGAGAGGTTACCAAAGTTACCTCGTCAAGTGGAAAGACCGGCTAGGGGTTGACAATATTTGGTTGACAAAGAGCGAGTTACGACAGATTGACAGTTATGCTCCAGAGCAGTATAGCAATAGTTTATCGTCACAGGCGACTCTTTCCCAGGAGGGGAGAGTTGATGCGGACATCATGACCGAGATGATGGTTAGGCCTTGTTCACAGTCTTTTATTTATGTTTTTATTTTCTTTATGTTGGTTGTGTCTCATGTACAAGGGGAAAACATAATTTTGAGGTATTTTAGTCGTTATCAGTTTATTTGGGGTTTATGGTTATTATTTATTATTTGATGGTAGTTTGAAAAGGGTTTTATTGGCCCTAGGGATATTTCAGTCCTTTTGGGACTTATTTGTATTAAACCTAAATCGTGGGAGTCTCTTATAAGAGCCCACGATTTGGTCTTTTAGAGTGGAGCAATAAAAATTAAAAAAAAAAAAAAAAAATCTCATGTTTTGGGTTATCTCCTTTCTCTTGCTTGTGTTTGCAGGTTGAAAAATCAAAACCATGGAATGGGTCTAGGGAAATCTCTAGTTTAACGGTAGTAGTTAAGGCTAATCCCTCCCCTTGGGTTAAAGGTCCATCATTTCTTCTATTTTTCTTTTACCTTAATATTTTGTTTTACTGTTGAAACAGAGGGTCTTTGCACAAGAATCACCAACGACACTTGTAACTAGAACTTTTGCTAAAAACAACTCTTCCTGGAGCCTCCCAACTACTGAATGATCATAATCAAACAAAAACAGCAGTCTTAGGTTGCCTTAGTTCAAGTTTAAACGAGTTTCTTCGTACCAGGTGTGTTGGGCAGTTTTCACGAGGTTGAGTACCACCATCATCTAATCGAGGCATTGCTGGATTCAACATCTTTAGGGCCTCCTAAACACTTGTACGATCCTATTAGGAATGTAAAGCAGCAACAAAGTTCCTCTATAATTAGGCCCTAGGTGAATCTCTCAAGGTTAGGTGTGAAAACAGGGGATTCAGGCTATTTCGGGAGATCATTCTCCATCAACTCATGATCTGATTTTTGCTTGATTGGAGTTTGCTAGCACCTCACAAACACCTGTACGAACCATCTCCAAGCTTTAAACTATCTCAGATCCTAGTTTTCAAGGAGTTTGTTTTGTTGGTATTCCAACCCATGCGTGAATCTAAGCAGAATGGCGCTTGAATGAGAATGGTTACCAATCCCAATCAGTAAGGGATTTGGCTGAGTGGAGTTTTCCAGGGTGTTTTAGACCCTTGGACAATCCTAGTAGGGAGGGCCAACCTCAGAAAGTTTCCACCATTCAAAAATCCCAGATTGGGTTTTACAGGGCTGGCGGTACTAGATGCTACTGGAGCTGATCTTTGGAGTTTCATTTTAATTCCCCTTTGTGGGCTCCTACTTTGAAGGATCTGCTTGGACACTTACCTGAGAACATCAAGGGCCTTCTTCTAATCAAATTCAGGTGGCATACATACCTGTTGAGCCCTCTTTCAAATCCTTGCAAGTGGTGATTTAGTTGGATGTCGGATACATGCGGTAATGCTGACTGTAATCACTTTGCTGAACATATACCCTTCTGTTTGCTCCTATGTTTAACATTTGGGACCTGATTTGAGTTTATAGCATCTTCTAAAACCTATGTCATATCAGATGTTTAATTTCCCTCATGATTTTCCTTTTTGGCTATTCTTTAAATCCCTATTGGCTCACTTTAGTGCTTCAGATTTTTCTACAGCTACATATACTTTTGGTTTTCTTAAATTAGTTTGGTATTCATCATTTTTGTTTAGGTCTTAATTTATTCAGTAATTTTGTGAACTTTTAACACCATTCATGCATATGAATATCCTCTGAATAATCACTTGAATTAGGATGTGGATGTGCAAGTAGGAATCTTGTTTATGTTTCATCATTATACTAACAATTTAATTCCTAACTCCTTATGCACACACCCGCTAGCCTATCTGCATGTTGCATCACTTCACCTCCTTCATGCCGAGCATATCTCTTTTGAGATAAAAGAATCCATCTCTTACCTTTTCAACTTCTAAACCAAGAACACATCCAATTTTTCCTAAATCCTTCATTTCAAACTAGATTGAAAAGTCATCCCGAAGACGTGAAATTTCACTTGCAATATGTCCGGTAATGATCATGTCATCCATATATAAAAAAGGACCACCATGCGCATCCCAAACTCCACTTTCACAAACAAGCTAAATTCGAACTTGAAACTTTAAAACCACAAAGGATAAGATATTCAGCAATCTTACCATACCATGCACGTGGAGCTTGCTTGAGCCCATATAACACATTTTTAAGTCAACATTGCAAGCTCATGCTCAAGAAGTTGTAACCTTGTTGTATTTTTTTCTGGTAAACAACTTTCAAGTGTTTCCCAAACCGCCTTTGAAAAATTAATGTCTTGAACATGATCAATCATCTCTTTACTAATTGATGCCCTCAAAGCAAATAATGCTTTCCCGCACTTGATCTTCCATTTCTGTCGTGCTTCAATGTTTCCTTGAGTGTCAGTTGGAATCATTGAATCATCATCATAAATGAGATCCCATAAGTCTTGACCTTGGATAAATGCTTGCATGCACAACCTCCAATACCTGTAATTTGAACTTGTAAGCCTCTCTACGTCAAATTGTGTAAATCCATTTCCACCACCAATTGGATCCATTGCAGTGAGCAAGAACTTGAACAAAAAGCTAGGCTCTTCTCCAACATGTTATGCCTAAACTTGATAGCCAAGAAGAATCAAAGCTTCTAACAAAGCTCTGATACCATGTCACAAAATTAGCCATGGATTGATGCCCAAACCACACCCTCAAAAATCGAACCAAAGGAAACCAAATTCTGCTCACACAATACATATAGAGAAACTGAAAATTTGTATTCACTTCTGCTGTTCTAGAATTATTAAATAAGAACTCAACACTAACCCACTCCTACACTTTCTCCACCACACGTAACTTACCCCACTGACACTACCAACAACTAGCTTTCAAACTGCTAAAAACCGTAATCTAAATACGTGGAACTAATAGAGATAAACACAAGACCCAAGACAACAACTAAGATACCAATCTACCGTAACCGTATAAAATAACCACTAACACATGTGCATGAGAGAACTTCTCAGCATCGTGCAGAATGTCCCGCACTAAACTTTGACAAGGTAATCCTCTACATTTTTTATCAAGCTAATGTGTAGCAAACCTAGCCATAGGAGATTAATACCCTCTACAGATTATCAAATAGAATTTCAGTACTACAACAATTATCCCAATACATTTCTTTTCACCGTTCCCTACAATTTAGTCCATGACAGTCGGATCAAATCAATTATTTCATTCAATCAATAGTTCATTTCAAACTGAGATTGCCGAAACAGTAAGGTATTCCCGGTCTACTTCAATCTACAAATTCTACATTTCATCTCTCACTGACTCCCAACAAGTGGAAAACTTTGCTAACAACCCATATGTTATAAAAACATAGTGTTACATCCAAAATCACCATTCAACTAAAAACACAACTCAAATGTTTATCATCGTCTAGAGGCGAACCTTGTAAAAGGCGCCCATACCCTCTTCGCGGAGCATGGTCTTGGTCACCTGGGCAGCCGAACCTTGACCCAATTGAATCCTCACCTGGAAAACATATAAGAACAAGAATAACAGATCAAAATAGAATCCAGAAAAATCTAATCCACCAATCCTTCGACTTATTCCAGCCAAAATCAAATTAGAAACTACTCATCTAATCAAAAATTTCAGATCCTCCACTAAAAACCAACTTCATCATCAAAAAATCAAAACTTGTTGGTACCCATGAAAGCTCAATTTGCTCGAAATCTATATATAGACAAAACCCATCAAGCAATATGAGAAAGAGCAGGCGATACCTTTATCATGTCCACCGGTTGGATGACGCAGGTGGCAAGCATTCCAGAAGCTCCTCCATTAAGGAACGGCTTCACAGTAGGCCAAACACCACCTGATTGCGGCTTCTCTCCCATTTTTCGATCGAGAGCGTGAGGCAGATCGAGGGAGAGCGCGCTTTTGCTTACTCGAGGGAACAAAGGGAAAGAGGTTAAACCGAGAGTGGATTGTATCCGCTCGTCTTAACAAACGCTCCTCTCTGTTTGCGGGCACATCAGCGCCGACAATCAGCGCCGACAAGTGAAATGCACTCCCCCAAAAAAGAGCGAAAATCATTTGTCGCTGATGTGCCCGCTCCCTGACATGGGACAGAGAAGAGCATTTGTTTAGAGGAGCGGATAGTGGTAAACCCTCCCTCCGAACATGGAAGGCAAAAAGAATACATTCCCAAAGTTGGTAACTTGTTATTAATGCCCAAGCTTTGAATAAATTACGAAACAAATGCTTCAAATGAAATTATTGATATATCCATTTGTTTAATATGCCCAGTCTTCTATTTTCCTTTTTTTTTCTTTTTTTATTAATCAAAAGATTTTATTACCAAAAATACAAATAATCAAAGGATCATATTATATGGAATTATTATAGAGAACTCTTATTCTTACCCAAAATTTAAAAAAAAAAGAAGATAGAACCCTTATAAACTTTGTTCATCCTTTAACAAAAACGACCTTAAGGAAATGGAAGGTCTGTTAGGAAGTAAAGGGTGACGCGTTAGTTGGAATTTTTATATGCTGTTAAGAGAGTTAGTTGAAGGGTTAGTTATAATAGAAAGGGTGTAAAGCACTCTAATGTAAATTCTATAAATATGGAAGAGGGAGTCAAGTCTTATGTATCTCTAATTACTCTGTGTATCAATCTTAATGAATTCTAATTTACTTTCTCTAACTCATTTCTCTCTCTCTCTCTCTCTCTCTCTCTCTCTCTCTCTCTCTCTCTCTCTCTATCTTCTTCCTTGATCTCTAACCTTCTCTGCTTATAGCTTCTAAATTGGTTCATACCATTTTACATGGTATTAGAGCAGGGCAAAGACCTGTGTCAAAGAAAGATCTGATCTAAACGATCCTGAGAAATCAAAACGAAAGCAAGAATGGCCGCTACCTCAACATCTCCGGTGCTGAAATCAACATCAATCTCAGTGATTCTAGCAACTAGTTCGTCTTTAATCTTCTTAACCTCTTCTACAACCACATTTCAACAGTTTGTTTCAAGTTTTTCTTCAATAATCACAGTAAAATTAAAGAATGATAACTTCCTGATCTGAAAGTCACAATTCTTCACTGCAATCCGGGCACATTGTCACGGACATGTCAAGACATGGGGCACTGGTGGCCTGGTGTGTGGCACAGTTGGCCTAGCATGTGGCATGATGACATTCTCGTAATAAGGTACAGTATGATTTTCTGTACCTAGTGATGTTCCCTTCTGGCAATCCTAGAAAGGTTTAACATCCACCTTCAGGAGGGGTGGGTGCTCTGAGGCACCCAGGCCCTTAACATGGGCAAGAGGCATGTCAAGGCACAGAATGACGCAATGGACTATGCCAAGGCTAAGGACATGCTCCTAGCCCACATGAGCTTAAACTGTGAGGCATTCCCTAACGTGGGTTGGGGGCGGCTCTTGGCATGCACAGAGGTAGTGCCATGAGTTCCCTTGGGGGTTGGGTCCCCTCATGGGACAGTGCCTGAGAGCCTAATGGGGCAGCACTGCGCGTTTACCTGAGGGTGAAGGTTAGCCCGTACGGGTGCTACTAGCATGCGCCATGCGACAGCGGCAGCTCGTGGGGTGCTGAGTGGGCTATCACATTGCCTTGGTGTGCTCAGGTGTGCCTTGTCCTTGTGTTAGGCAAAATTCTAGCTTGGCCTTGGACAGCCACGGTGGTGACATGGCAAGACTCAGGGGTGAGGTCTTGCATGGAAAGGCATGGCGCACGGATAAGGTGCCATGGCCTTCGATGGGCGTATAGGCAGAGTGTGGAGGACTCCGAGGTCATTTGAGGTGCGCTTCAATGACACGGCATGGGAGCCGAAGTGGCTAAGTAGTCAGTGCACATGGGGCATGTCGATGGGTCAGTTGAAGGACTCAGATGGCTGAAAGGCTGACCTTGGCTGGGTGATGGTCGAGGTGCCGCACGGTTTTGACAGAGAGAAAAATCTGGCCGTGACACTATGCATGCTCACGGTTCAAGGACTTGCAAAGTTCATTTCTTTTTTATTTTTATTTTTACGTTGAGGAACGGGTACGGGTGCAGGGGAGAGTCCAAATCGTAATCCAGCAAACCTCATGGTTTTTTTTTTTTTTTTTTTATATGAATATATAGCAAACCTCATCCATTAGTTGTCTACATTGACGTGCAGTGATCGTCTACAGTGTGGCATTTATACAAAAGTAAAAAAATTGGGTGGGTGTTTTTATTTTATTTTATTTTTTATATAGGGGTCACGTTGTATACAATGACTGCATATTAATGTAGTTTAATGATTGTAGAGGACCCGGACTCAGTCCTTCAAGCTGTCAATAAGCTGAGCTAGTTCAGCTTGGCTTATTAAGAGCCAAGCCTGAGCTTTGATTTAAGCTTATTTCCTAAGTGAGCTTGAGCAAAGTTTCTCTAAGCTAAGCTTGTTAAAAGCTTGGCTCATTAAGAGCTTGATTTGGTTAATAATTTTATAATAATATTATATATTATAAAAATATTTATATTCAAATAAATCAAATCAAGCTAATGAACCACTAGGATGTTGGGCCTTTTACTTCTGACAGGTCAAGCTTGAGCCTACTTTCACGAGCACCAGCCTAACCTGAACTTGGCCTTCATGTGATGAGCCCAAGCTATGGAAAGCTTGGCTCAGTTCAGCTCGTTGACACCCCTATCCATTGTAGGGCTTTGAGTTGAGTCTGGCCAAAGTTGCATTTCACCTCAGATTTGATGCAACACCTAAAGTGAGCCTAAGGTAGGACTGACATTAGGGGCATACACATCAGCGCCAAAAAAATGACTTCCATTTTTTGGGAGATGCTTTTCAGTTTTTAGCATTGATGTGTCAGCCCCTGATGTCAGTCCTACCTTAGGCTGACCTCAGGTTGTCCTACCAAATCCTCTGTGGTTGCATTTATATCATGATATGAATGAAACTTGGCACCAGGCCCCGGAGGTTTCTAATATGGGGGTTACAGTCAGCCGGCCATACAATGCCATAGATATGGGACAGAAAAGATTATGTAAATATAAATATAAGCAAATTGAGCACCCTCAAATGTCTCTACTAAAATACCCTTATTAGGCATAGTCGAGACACTTCTCTCTAGGGCCGTCAATGAATAGGATATTCCTTGGATATGCTGGATAGGCAAATCCATATTTGTATTTGTTTATTTAATTGAATTCGGATATTTTAAGAATATTAATGAAAACAATAAAGATCTAAGAATCATAAAGATAGAAGACAATGAGAGAATGGGGAACTGGTTACTGGTAGCTTTCTTTCATTCAAAACGGGAATGGGAGATGAGAATTGGGTTAAAAAGTTACAGTATTCATATGTTGTATTCTACAAAACATGTCCCCCAATATTATAATATAAATATTAATTTCAACGGATATGGATATTTAGTCAAATAATTAAAATGGATATAAATGCATTCAAATCAAATATTAGCATATCGAATAGGGATAATAATCAGATAGTTGACAGGCCTACTTCTCTCCCTTAATTTGAATGGAAAAATGTCTCCGTAAATATGCAGAGAATCCGTACTGGCAATGTTTTTACTGAGATACCATTGCTATTTTATTCGAGACTCGCAAGACTTCTCTTTGGGATGGAGATGATTAAGATTCCTACTAAGGGAGAACAGAATCATGGTTCCATTCTTGATAAGAGTATATTTGCTCATTACCAAGACTCTTAGAACTGCGTTCTTTAAAATATCATCAGGTGGCCAGCGCAAGACTGCTATGGAGGACTCTCGTAGCTAACTGAAAATAGTTGAGGCAATGCTCTAAATAATGAAGATGATGATGTGGGTAAAGTGCTCAGCCATGATTGGAGATTGTTAAAACCTTCTACTAATAATAGCATACATACATTGTTTTCCCAAACATCTATAAAGTTAACATAATCCACACCTAGACCACAGGCACAGAAGCACAGAAAACTTTATTTAAATCCCTGCACAGAGCTCCTCCGTAGCAGCTATTACTGTTGATCATCAACCGCCAGTGGCACAGATTTTGCCTGAAACACGTTCAAGAAGGATGAAACAGTATTTGCCAATGCTCAAGCATCTATGAATAAAGTACAACTAATTTATTCTTCCAACCCAGCCAATTCAAATTTGTTGCAAATAGCTCATGAATGTGAGGATCAGCCGACTACTGTTATAGTTCTTCTTGTGCCACTCAAAAGCTCTTAAATGGGTTAAAACGCATCACAGCACTCCTAGTTTTCCCATCGCTCAATTCAATACACATTATGTTGTCATTTGCTAGGCATAGGGAAACAAAGAAAAAAAAAATACATCACTCACCAGATCCCGAAACTTTAAAATGTAGAACATCTCCAGATATCGTCGGGTCTCAAGCCTTTCAAGCTTCGACACATACTTCCAGAAGCCATAAACCCCAGCCAATGTCATTAGCCTTTCAGAATATATCTTCCATGTGTACCTGCAAAATACAAGTGAACCTGGTGACATTGAAGAGATCAAGATTGCATGGCACAAGACCCATGTGGAAGTATCAAAGTCCAGAAAAAAACGTACCTTTCATAGATACGCTGAAGCCCCCCATCAGAGATCTTATTCCAGTAGCTGGGATCATTCTTACACTGTTGGAAAAAGTTGGCCATATGTGCTGCAGCTTGATCAGGGTGGTACGGATCAATATGGAAACCCGATATACCGTGTTCAATTATCTCAGCAGGACCTCCATGACAAGTAGCAAATGTTGGAAGGCCACAAGCCATGGCCTCCACAACTGTAAGCCCAAAAGCTTCATAGAAAGCTGGCTGTAATGAAGCAAATAGCCAAGTTAAAGAATATAAGGAATTCCAAGAAAAAAATATGGAGTAAAGGAGGCAGCCAACATAATTTACCTGAACAAAAACACCTCTTGAGTCAGCAATGTAGCGATAAAGCTCACCGTTGCGTGCCCGATTCATTTGGGCCGATATCCATCGGAACTGTCCATCCAAGTTGTACTTCTTCATAAGGCCATGCATCTTCTCAATCTCTTCAATTTCTTCCCTGTCGTTGGACTTCTTCACATCATTGTAACCAGCAACCACAACAAGGTTGGCCAGTTCCCGTAGTTTGGTGTTCTTACTATAGCACTCAACCAGCCCTGTTATGTTTTTCACATGGTCAAGCCTTGCCATGGAAAAGATGATGGGTTTCAACCGATCACTCAAAGTACCACTGCATTAACATAAATGATCAGATTAAGGACATGTTATGACCCCTTTTGGTAAGACGTCCTAAACGAAAAATTGTCTCAATAAGCATATCTTACAATGCATTAAGAAATTGATAATTAGGAAATTGTTATTTCATATTTTGTTTCTAAACTAAGGTTTCTAATTCCTTTTATGCTAGAAGCTAATTAGGAAGTTTTCTATATAAGGGTTGTAATGAGATCTTCAGAAATCAATGAAAAATCCTATTTTTAGTTCTAATTGTGAACTGTAGGAGGTGTGATCTCTCTCGAACGAGTACAGAGGTCTTACTCCCTCTAAGAGATATTCCCTTCATTTTCCCTATTTTTATTTCTTCCATTTTAGGTGCCGGAAACCTTGTAGCAAAATAAGACCGTTACAATTGGTATCAAAGCCTCGGTTTGGTCTATGCATGGTTCTCACTCGCTACCAAAGGAGGATCGCGATGGCTAACCAATCTGATGCACTATCAAAATCGAATCAGGTGGAAACGAACAACTTAACAATAACAGTAGAGAGTTTGGCGGAGATGTTGTTGGCTATGTAGTCATCAATCATGGAACTTTGAGATGAGGTGGCTTCTATTAAACAATAAAAATCCATGTCTACATCTGCAACAACAACATCTAGTGCATCAAATACTACTGGCCAACTATGGGCACCCCCTTAACACACGGCTATGGGTTCCACTAGGAATAGGGGAACAAGGGGTTCCGCCTAACCATATGTGGAATAATTACAGACAGCCTACTCCACCATCAACAACTAATGCAACAATGATGCCTAGAATGCAAACAATACATTTGGACTGTTCACAATTTGATGAGACCGACCTTGAGCTTTAGCTCAATGAAGTAATGAGTTTCATAAATTTTCATCAAGTCCTAGCACTAAGAGAACATCGGATCACCGTCGCAACATTCTGCTTGGAAAAAGATGCAAGATGTTGGTATAATTGGCTCCAAACCAAGGCAATACACATTACATGGCCAATGTTCATGGAAGGATTGATCGCTCGCTTTGAACCAACAACATTCTAGGATTACTTCATGAAACTGATAAATCTTAGGCAGACCGGGGCACTTAGAGAATATCAAGCAGAATTCGACTGGATTTCTAGCCAAATCATCGATATTCCGCAACAAATTGGTAGGTGCATTCGTTGGAGACCTTAAAAATGAATTGTGTATTAATGTCCAAAGTCATCGACCTAGAGATCTTTTTGATGCCAGATATCTTTTGGCAACCCGATTTTCAAGGGGTATTCCACCGAAAGGAGGAATGAACGCCACACCTAACTACTCCATGCTGGTAACAAATCCAAGAACGGCGACTATTTTTCAAGTGCCTAATGCCTCTCCTTTTCCTCGGTTTGGGTTCAAGTGTTTGACCTTGAAGGAGATGAATGAGAAGCCTTCTAAAGGCCTTTGTTTCAACTATGATGAAAATTTTTCTATGGATCATCATTGCAAGACCAAACAACTTTTTTATATTGAAGTTAGAGAGACACATGAAGAGGAGGAGGCTGAACCTAAAGAAGAAAAGAACCAAGAAAAGGATCCGAATATTCATTCAATGGATGATGAGACAGCAATCTCGTTCCAAGCTTTAATATGGACTACTTCACCTCAAACTATAAGGGTATGGGGAATGATTAAACGTCATCCTATGATCATATTGGTGGACTTAGGCAATACTCACAATTTCTTGAACGCTCAACTAGCTACACATTTGGGTTGTTCAATTCGACCAGAGGGAGAGCTTCACGTAATGGTCACAAATGGGGAGACCCTACTAAACCGGGGTATGTGTCCAAATCTTCCCCTTTTCATTCAACAAACAGAGTTTAGTGTTGATTTGTATCTATTAGAGTTTGGAGGATGTGATATGGTCTTTGGTGCTCAATGGTTACAAACCCTAAGACCTATTTTGTGGGATTTTTATATTATGTGGATGCATTTCAAGATTAATGATCATGAAGTCATGATTAACGGAACGACTGAACCTCATATGCAAATCATTCAGCCAACTAAGGCATCTAAGGCTATGCGTAGTGGTGCATCATGTGCCCTTTTATATATGTGCCACCAACTAGAGGTTGTGATGCGGACATCATGACTAGAATGATGATTGGGCCATGTTCATGACCATTTTATTGTCCTTTATGTATTTGCGTCTCATGTAAAAGGGGACAGAATTTTAAAGGTATTTTAGTCCGTAAGAATTATTTGAGGGTATTTTTGTTATTATTAGTAGTGTAGGGTTATTTTTGTCATGGGATTAGTAGAGGAGGGGTTATTTTGTCCACTCATTATTTTATGTACACAAACCCTGGCCGTGGGACTCTATTTATAAAACCCACGACCAACCATCAAACTTATACAATATTTTGAATAAAAAAAAAAAACTCACTTTTATGTCTCCTTCTTCTTGCTTATTGCAGCTGAAGAACTCTAAAACCCTAAAATTGGTCTAGGTTTACCTAGTGTAATGGTGGTAATGGAGGTTACTCCCTCTCCCCTTGGGTCAAAGGTCCTCTCTCACCTTCTTAATTTTTTTTTTTTTTTGATATAATCCCTGTTTCTGACTTTTTAGGGTTGAGCTAAATAAATCCCTGAGAAATTGATTTTTTGTCAGAAAGATATTGATATTTGGGGTATTCTCATCACCTTGCACATGTCCAAGATTGAAACTCAGATCAAAGAAGCCCATTCAACACTTTCCAAGACTTGACAGGGTTTTTTTACAGAAGCAGGATAGTCCAGGCACTTCACCTAAAACTTGGAAAATTCTGGATTTTTGAAATATCCACTTTTAAGCACACTTTGATCTTGAATATTGATAGCAAACATATTCAACATCTTCAAGGAAGCATTCTACATCAAAATCAGGTACTGATCTCTTTCATCTGGCTCTTTTCAAATTTTTGACAGTAGACACTTTTAGCATATGGCGGGACCTGAGATTTTATTACCTGACCCAAACAAATCTTCCCTAAAATATTATGATTGACAAAATACACCTTAGGATTCATTTTTATTTGTCCATACCTTCTTTAGGGTAATCCAAGCTACTTCCCTTTCCTTCAGCCTAATTTAGACTCTTTGGAAAAAATTTTAGATATAATATTTTGGGCCTAAGCCTAAGCCTAATTTCTCTTTTCCCAAAATAATATAACATTACACTTAGGTCTTTGATTGTTTATTAATTTTGTAATCCCTAATTCCTTGATTGTATATGAATCTAATTTAAAAAATTGACTGATTTAGTATGTGGATGTGCAAGTAGGAATTTTGTTTATATTTTATCATTAATCTTACAATTTTATTTCTAACTCCTTGTACACACACTCACTAGCTTACATGCATGTTGCATCAGGCTGATCAATCAAAGGTGGAAAATCCAATCTTGTTGCAATTGATGGAAAGGTTTGCTAAAAAATTTCAAGAACCAACTGGGTTGCCTCCACCCCGTGGGCACGATCATCGAATCAATTTGTACCAGGGAGCAAGCCAGTGAATGTTCATCCATATCGCTATCCCCACTTTCAAAAAGGGGAGATTGAGCGATAAGTTTCAGAGATGCTAAATTTTGAAATCATTCGGCCAAGCAACAACCCTTACTTCTCACCGGTGTTATTAGTTTGAAAAAAAGATGGATCATGGCGGTTATGCAATGATTATTGTGCATTAAATGAAGTACAATCAAAGACAGGTTTCTTATACCTGTTATTGATAAGCTACTAGATGAACTCAATGGAGCTACCTATTTCACCAAGATGGATCTACAAGCGGTTAGAGAACGTGACATTGAGAAGACAACTTTTTGAGCACATGATGGGCATTTCGAATTTTTGGTCATGCCATTCGAACTCACAAATGCCATCAACATTCTAGAGTTTCATGAATGACATTTTTTAGAGGTACAAAAATTTTCTTTTTTATGACATTTTGGTGTATAGCAAGACTTGAACATTTAGCCCAATTGAAAGTGTTTTTTTATATTTTGTACGAAAAGCACCTATTTGTGAAAAAGTCCAAGTGCAGCTTTGCTTCAAGACAAGTTGAGTACCTAGGCCACATTGTGTCAAAAGATAAAGTAGCAGCTAACCCCAAGAAGATAGAATACATGTTGGAGTGGCCACACCCTACCACTTTAAAATCCCAATGCGGTTTTCTCGATCTAACCGGGTATTATTGGAAGTTTGTTTGCAGGTATGGACAAATTAGTGCACCTCTGACAACTCTACTAAAGAAAGATGCCTTTTGTTGGAATGAGGCAACAGAATCAGCATTCAAATCTTTGGAGGAAATGGCATCAACACTAGTCCTAGCTTTACCAAACTTCTAAAAAACATTCATCATTGAATGTGATGTGTTTGGCAATGCTATTTTCTGATGCAAAACCAATGGCCTATCATCTACATTAGTAGGGTGTTGGCTAATAGAGATAAGGGAGCATCTACATATGAGAAGAAGATGATGGCAATATTATATACTGTAATAAAATGGCGACCATATCTAGTGGGAATGCGGTTCCAAATTAGGATAGATCAAAAAAGTATAAAATACTTAGGCTAGCAGCAAGTAACCACTCCAGCACAACACAAGTGGCTCTCAAAGTCGATGGGATATGACTATGAAATTGTGTACAAAAGGAGAGTTAAGAATTAGGTGGCCGATGCTCTTTCCTGCTATACTACATCTCCCTTTTTCCATGCATTGACCTTTCCAGTTTATAGGTGGGTCAAAAATGTCATTAAGAAAACTGATAACAACCCCTATGTGATTCAAATTCGGAATCAATTGATGGATGGATCCTCAGACTACCCAAAATTTTCCTTAGACAGTGGATGGCTACTTTATAAGGGACGGCTTGTCTTAAGCCTAGACTAAAGGGAAAGTAACCATTATGCAACAGTGCCATGATTCCCTTGAGGGTGGACATGCTGGGTATTTGAAAGCCAACAAATGTATTCGCCAAAGTTTTTGGTGAAAGGGAATGAGGTGAGACGTTAAACAACATAACACCATTTGTGATATGTGCAAACGGAATAAATCAGAATCAGTTGCATCCCCAAGATCACTACAACCCATTACCTATTCCGGTGAAGATATGGACTGATATATCTATGGATTTTATTGATGGTCTCCCTTCTTCAGGTGGTAAGTGAGTTATATTTGTCGTCGTTTATCGGCTTAGCAAGTACACATATTTTATGGCTTTATCTCATACTTATTCTACTACCCAAGTTTCCCATGTCTTCCATGAGAATGTGTTTAAATTACATGGGATGCCTTCTTCAATCGTATGTGATAAAGATGTTCTCACAAGCTCTTTCTACAAAGAGCTCTTTCAACTGTAGGAACCAAGTTGTCGATGAGTCCTACATACCATCCCCAAACTAATGGGCAGACCGAGTGCGTCAATCGTTGCTTGGAAACTTATCTTCGGTGCTTCTCGAACACGTAACCAAAGCAATGAAGCTGTTGATTAGCTTGGACATAATCGAGTTATAACACCGCTTTTCATGAATCTATCAAGATGATACCATTTGAGGTTGTGTATGGATACCCACCACTATCTGTGAAGAAGTATGCATAAAGCACAACTTTGTCTACCACATGGAGCAAGAATTGCTATTAAAGGATCGCATAATATGATTACTACATGACAAATTAGTAGTTGCTCAAGCTCGGATGAAGACGCAAGTAGATAAGCATCAAACATAATGGTCGTTTGAAGTCAGAGACTGGGTATACCTATGACTACAACCCTACCGGCAATCTTCAGTTGTTGCTCACCACTCTACTAAGTTTGCTCCACAATATTATGGCCTTTATTAGGTGTTAAAGAAAATTGGGCTAGTCACCTACAAGCATGAACTACCAGATTCAGACGGATTCGTCCTATTTCATGTTTCATGCCTGAAGAAAAATTTGGGGAGCTCAATAATTGTTTCTACTACATTGTCTACATACTCAAATGTTGGAATTCTTGAATTAATTCCAGAGAAAATATTGGACTGTCAAGTTGTAAAAAGGCACAACCGTGCAACTACAAAAGTACCAATTAAATGGGCTCGTTTACCAGATGAAGTGCAACTTGGGACTTATGGCCAAAGATTCAGAAGAAATTCCCTGATTTTTAACCTTGAGGACGAGGTTGGTCTTAGTGGAGTGGAATGTTACAACCCCTTTTGGTAAGACGTTGTAAATGGAAAATTGCCTCAATAAATATCTTTTAACGAATTAGGAAATTGTTATTTTCATTTTTTGTTTCTAAATTAAGTCTTCTAATTCCTTTTATGTTGTAAGTTAGTTAGGAAGTTTTCTTCTATATAAGAGTTGTAATGGGATCTTCATAAATCATTGAAAAATCCTAGTTTTAATTTTAATCGTAAGCTGCAGGAGCTGTGAACTCTCTCAAACAAGTTTAGAGGTCTGATCTCCCTCTAAGAGATATTCCCTTCTCTTCACCTATTTTTATTTCTTTTATTTCGAGTGCTAGAAACCTTCTGATGAAATAAGACTATTACAAAACAACTTATGTCAATTACTAACTACAATGACCATTACTTTACTTTCGACCCGTAACTCCATAATAACCTAATCATTAATAGTGAAGTCAAAATACATCTTACTATGTACACTCTCATGAGATTTGAGTTTAAAAGGATCTTTCAGTTTAATTTAATTAAATTACAATTTACAATCTTCTCAACAAGATTAAAATGTAAAGAGTGAATGAAAATTTAGATAAACATGGTTTATCTTCCTAAGCCAAATATATCTTCTTTCTCTTTTAAGGTTTGTTTGGATTAACTTCTTAAGTAATCTTTTTAAGAAAAGCTATTTTCCCATATAGTAGCTTCCTTTTATATGTCAGAGAAATTCCTCTAGTGTCAATAATATTTTGTTGCATTTTCCAGAAGTTATTTTTTAAAATTCAAAATGGGTGTTTGATTTGCACTCTAAAATTATTACTTTTGACAGTTTTACACTGTTGCAAGAAAGTTTGGTACAGGTGGGAAGCTCGCTTTGTATGGGAAACACAATCAAAAAAGTGGAAGCTATTTAAAGAAACGAGTGAAGGCCTTTGGAGAAGTGAATAGAAACTTTTGGAGAATCAATTAAAGTTATTTTCCCGCTTCGGCGATTGATGGAAAAGTATTGAGAAAAGAAGAAAGATCTTCACATGGTCTTTATTGACCTAGAAAAGGCATATGATAGAGTACCAAGAGAGATCATT
>JAOXJP010000008.1:12912319-12935886 GCA_025762735.1 Platanus orientalis | reverse complement strand
GAAGAAAATTCATTAATTAAAAATAGAGCATTAGCTCTTAGTGGAGGTTCCTTACCCTTGAAGTGAATTTTTCCTTTTTTTATCTTTTTATTTATGTTTTTGGTGCTTGATAAAACTTAGGTTCCTATCATCTTGGTATTAAAACGGTATCCTTTGAAAAGAAAATGTATTGAATCGCCAAACTCAAAATATGTTGTCATATGAGTTTGAAGTCTTAGAAGCAAGGCTAAAGGTTAAGATGGATACAAAGATTGAGTCCTTAAAAGTCATGTTTAAGCAATGGCTATTACAAAGAAAATTAACATTAGAATTGACCGTCGCCCAAGATAGATCCAGCTCTGTGTTAGGGTCTACCAATGTTCATAGGGATCGATATGAACAAAGCACCATGAATTTCAACAGCTTTTGTATCAACAAACAAGATGATCAAGGGAAACAAAATCTTGTTGTCATTGAAGATTCTATTTTTAGTAAAAATCATTATAATCTTGTTATCATTGAACCTCATGTGATTGCTAGTGTAACCTTAAATTTGATCAATATTGGCCCAAATTTAAAGATGATTGGTAATCATAATAATAAATACTTGAACTTAGACAAAATTTTGAAATACACAAATTCTTGGTTAATTATAATATAAGAATTTGTTTTATCTTAATAGTGGTTGGAGTTTATAATGCATACAATCATGTCAATGATCATGTGGTTATCAAAGGAGTAACTGATAGGAATAATGTGTCTATTATAATAAAATTTATCAAGATCTAGGATCTTGTTGGATTAACTTTTTGGTATTATAGTCTTAAGGTCAATGTTGATTTTAAGGATGGGGAATGAAATGTTATTTTTATTTAAGAATGATATTCGCGTTTGCCTTTTTTTTCCTTTTTATGTTTTTTATATTTCTATTTGGGAAGATTGATTCCATTATGAATTGCTATAGACTGTTTTTACTTTATTGTTATTTCCTTTTTTATTGCTAAAAGGGTTATATAATTGTAAGTTTATAGGCTATTTTCAAAAATAAATTAAATTCATTAATTAAAAATAGAACATTAACTTTGATACCAAAATAAAAAAGAACATTAATTCTTGGTTGAGGCCTCTCACCCTCAAAGTGAGTTTTCCTTATCTCCTCTTTTATTTATTTTATGTGTTTGATAAGAATTTAGGTTCCTATCATTACATCCTTTGTTACATTTAGAGGGCACTTGCATGTCCTTTTATTTTATTTGGTGCTAAGACAACCTAAGGATATCATAAGGTAGCCTTAGAGTTGCTCCGACTCCAAAATGCTAGGGTACCTATTATCTAATGCTTGAATTTAAAAGCCCAAACAAAAGATTTTTACAGAGGATCTATTCCGCATCCCACATGCCTAATGAAGGCATTAAAAGAGCTTAGCTCGCTAAAAGGCCCAAACTCAACATATTGATTTTAATCACCTAACTAATTGGAGTAAGTCATTTGTAATGGAAAAAACATTCAACCAAGATCATCTTTTTTCATTGATGATGCCAAGATTTGGTTCACCTAGATGGTCTTCTGATAGCCCTTGATATGAAATTTCGAGCTTGGATCTCACCTGCACAGAAACAATAAGTGGCATCGGCTTACACCCCTCTGACGCTCAAGTCAGAGATTGGATCTTAGAAAAATGCTCCTATTCCTTGGAAGTGATTGTACTTACCCTTTTCTTCTGGGGTTCTCTTCTTAATATATGAGCTTTCTCTCCGTAGTCCCCTGTGACTCGTCAGGAATATTCTGAGTTAGTTAGAAGGACGTGGGTGAATAGCACACATGTCATCCTGCATCCTGTAATAGTCTTTTTGTCCAAGTAATGATCGGCTTGACCATTATTGTTTAACAAATTATCTGTTGGCTTAATGATTATAGATGATCATATCTTGGTTACCTGCTTGGCTGGGTCATTTGTTTATATTCCTGCCTACTAGTCATACTACTCTGGTTACCAGTTGGTCAGACGTTTGCAATATTCTGTTAGCATTGGGTCGATCGGTTGGTTGTAAGGCTCTATCGATGGGTCGGTCGATCGGTTGGTACGATCGACTATGGGTCTGAATCACTGATGATGTACTCGATGACTCAGTTGGATAACTGGTTGGACCTGAATGGTTCACTCATTCAATCAGCTCGGTCAGCCCAGGTCCAGATTACTCGTCATCATTCATCACACAATTTGCAGACACGCGCACAGTTAATTGATAATTTCACCAGGTTTTGGCTGCAAACCTACATAAGCATATATATGATCATTGCTCATATGGTTTATGTGCAACTTGTAACCGAGACTATAACCATTAAACCACATTCATTAGTTGTCTACACCCTTAAAGAGATGTATTATGAAGTAGTTGTCTATCTCCTTACATATATCTTATTGGGCTGACGTTGGGTGGGTTTGACCAAAGGCCTCAACCCAAACCTTTTTTTTATTTTTTTGGGTAATAACCTTCTAGTCTAGTTATATGAGTTGGATTAGAAGTTGAAGCCAGCCCATATTGAATTGATATCATGATCGCTGGCACCGTCCCTGTAGATCTAATTAGGAAGTATAAGACAGATTTTTAGACTGAAATCATGAGAGTTGGGAGATCATTTCTAATATACAAGTTGGAGTGCTGTGGGTAGTGTCCAAGTTCCTTCCATAAGGGACTTGTGCAAATCCCAACCTCATTCAGATAAACATGGGTGGGTGTAGGGTTGTCAACAAGCTAAGCTAGCTGGGGTTGCTTCTAAGTTTGGTTTGCCATGAACAGAGCCTGTAACCTTGAGCCCAACTCATTTAACTAAGGAAAATAGGGCCCAATCCAAGTCTCATGAGCCCAGGCTCAGCCCAGCTCGTTTATAGCCCTTATGGTATCTACAATTCCATTGGTCCCAACGATGAGACCTCCCAAAATGTGACGCTACTGGATGGCCATTAGCATTCCTTCCAAAAGAATGCAACAGATTATATGGCTATAATCATCCAGCGGGTCTATGTCCATGCACGTATGCAACCTTGTACATCATACCACACCTTGAACAAAGTCATGGTTCAATTCATAGATAAAGAGTGTATCTTCTCATAGTGGAAACTTTTGAAGGATACATTAATATAGTCAGGTCCTCGTCATCAACAGCAATGACGAAGGACTCCTGTAGCCAACATGAAAAAGTAAAGATCTACTAACAATAAGTTACATATAATGGTCTCCCAAAAACATAAGTTTTAACTTCATCCATCCACAGCTCAACCACAGCCACAGATACGTGGGGAAATTTATTCAAATTCCATTGTAACCATGCATATATACACCTGTTACTGGGGTACCCAGAGTTCCTCAATACCAGCATTTAGTGTTGATCATCAACTGACAGTGGAACAGATTTCACCTGAAACACAAATTCAAGGAAAATTAAACAGTTCTCCCCAATGTTTTAATAGTAAAGCACAATTAATTTATTTTTCCAACTTATCCAATTCAAATTTGTGGTAAGTAGTTCATGATTCAATGTTTATGGGACTTTAAATGCCTACTGTAATTGTGCTACTCAAAAGCTATACATGAGGCTACACACATCAGCAGCATTCCTAGTTTTGCCATAATTTGTTTTGGTAAGTAGTTTTCATGATTGAATATGCATTTTGCCATCGTTTAGTACGCATAGGAAACAAAATACAGGGTGAATCACTTACCAGATCCCGAAGCTTTAAAATGTAGAACATCTCCAGATATCGTTTGTTCTCACGCCTTTCAAGCTTTGACACATACTTCCAGAAGCCATAAACCCCAGCCAATGTCATTAGCCTTTCAGAATATATCTTCCATGTGTACCTACAAAAATACCAGTGGACATGGTGACATTGAGGGAGATTAAGATTGCATGCAACAAGACCCACATAAAATATCAAGTCCATCAGGAAAGACGGACCTTTCATAAATTCGCTGAAGCCCCGCATCAGAGATCTTGTTCCAGTAGGTGGGATCCTTCTTGCACCGTTCGAAGAAGTCAACCATAAGGGCAGCAACCTGATCAGGGTGATATGGATCAACATGGAAACCTGATTTACCATGTTCAATTATCTCAGCAGGACCTCCATGACAAGTGGCAAATGTTGGAAGGCCACAAGTCATGGCCTCCACAACCGTAAGCCCAAAAGCTTCATAGAAAGCAGGCTGTGACAAAGAAAAGAGTATAGTTAAAAGTAATATAACAAGTTCTGAGATAAGAAAAAGGGTAAAGGAGGCAACTAGCACCATTTACCTGAACAAAAGCACCTTTTGTGTCAGCGATGTAGCGATAAAGTTCACCATTCCGTGCACGATTCGTTTGGGCTGATATCCATCGGAACTGGCCATCCAAGTTGTACTTCTTTATAAGGTCATGCATCTTCTCAATCTCTTGGATTTCTTCCCTGTCATTGGACTTCTTCACATCATGGTAACCCGCAACCACAACAAGGTTTACTAGTTCCCTTAGTTTGGTGTTCTTTCCATAGCACTCAACCAGCCCTGTTATGTTTTTCACCCTGTCGAGCCTTGCCATGGAAAAAATGATGGGCTTTGACCGATCACTCAAACTACCACTGCATTTACGTAAATCATATTAAAACCAGCTGATATCGCTTTTTAGCTACACAGCCCACACTGTCAATTGTTGTGAAAAGTATACTCTTACTATAGCTCCACAATAACTAGTCAATAGTAGTGAAGTCAAAATATGACATTGATCAGAGCGCTTACCAGGAAATATATAGTTTAGGACATCTTTTAATTTAATCCCTAAATTTTGATTTACAATCTTCACAACAAGGTTAAGATGTACAAGGAGTGGGCGAAAATTCAGAAAAAAATGGTTCTGCTTCCCAAATTAAATCTATCCTTTCCCCCCACTAAGGATCATTTTGAAGGCCTCTAAGCATATCTTTGAGTTCGCATTTTGTAAGACAACCAGACAAATATACAGAATTGACTCATCCAAATAATGAATTACTGCAGACATGGTCGATTCCAAATCATGAACTTTGAAGCTTTACTAGTAACTGACGACTAAACAAAGAGCATAAAGTTTTTAGAAGTACAAACAAAAGATAAAAGAACTCACACCTTAAAAAGTGTAATTCTAAATTTCAAAGGAGTCTCCTATTAACAATGTGCATTGCTTAATCCATCCAAAATACATAAATAAATTACATGGCCTGATAAAAATAAAATAAATATAAAAGCAAGGTCCAAGGAATCATTTCATTCATATTATTTAGGGGTGGCAAACCTGACCCAACCCACCGACCCAATCCAAACCTGACCTAGTAATTCAGGGTTCTGGTTGTTGACCCTTTTATGCTCCCCAACAAATTTATAATGGGGTTGGGTTCAGTTTGACTAGCATGGACCTGATGGGTTGTTATTATGATGCTTAAGTTTCTTTTATTTTTGTTGGAGTTCAGATTGGGCCATAGCTGCTTTCACCAGGTGTTGAACCCAACCCCAACCCAAACAATTGCCACCCCAAATAAATTTGCAAGGTTATAATGATAATGATTATTCTGAGATACAAAAATGATGACATTATGTCATTGAAATACACTTATTTACATTAGAGAAAAAGGTAGAATCAAGCCCTACTCACATGTGTACGTCATTCTGCTCTGGATCATATAAGAGATTTTCAATTGAACCATGTAGTGCAGTAAGTCTCTTTTCCTTTTCTGAGTACGGAAAGTAAATGCTCATATCAGCCCCCGGAGAGACAATATTGAACTTTGGATCAAAAACATCAATGCCATGAACAACTCGATACTGCCCTGGAAGAGTGAAAGCCGTATGGCTCTCATACTGTCCAACAGTATTCTTGCTGAGACAAAAAAGCATACAAGTTAAAACACTGATGTGACAAGCAAACTGAAACGATCAATTAGTGGTGTGGTTACGACTTACAAGTGATCAACTCTAAATTCCAAATGCACTTCAGTGATTCGGTAATAATCTATGCATCTATACCATGGTAATAAAGTGCACATTGGTTTGGTTGACATGGTTGACACTAGATTATGCAAAGCAACATTATATTGCATATTGTACTTGAACACCAGATTCAACAATAGCTGAAGTAGCCTATTTAAGCCCTACTATGGGTAGAAGTAATGAAAAGATACAAAAGATATAATGTAAAACAATTACAAAATGACTGAAAAAGTATCTTATACAAAACTATAAACTAAGCTTCTATGCAGAGAACATATATTGAATCCATTGTCCACCATACAAAGGATAATATATTTCCGCAGAAGAAAAAGTCATCTAATTGTATTAAGATAACTGAAGAGAAGATTACATTAGATAAATGTTTAGGACCTTCCACCATCAAAGGATCTCATCAAGTGACATCAATTACAGGAGTTCATAATTTATTGATGTTTTTTCAGCAGCTTTGGTATAATACAAGTTATGTGCATCTCAAAATGACGGTATACCCCAACAGGAAGAGGGAAAAAAATGCCCGCAAGAATTCATAAAAAAAATGCCCACAAGTAAATTCATTTAAATACATGACAGATTAAGTAATGGACATACCTTCCTGCAATTTCTTGGTAAGTACTGGTGATTATAAAATCTGCGTGGTTCATGGCAAGTACATCTGCAGTAAATTGGCATGAGAAGTGGTACTTGTCCTCGTATTTTTCCCAATATATATCAGAATCTGGATATTTTGTTTTCTCCAGTGCATGTGCAATTGTACACTGCACATAAAGTGCAACAATTCAAAATGTGAAAGTACAATTTGTTTCTTAATAGATACAGTGACAATTGTAGGCATAAACATGGGATCAAAAAATCATAACAGACCTGTGTGGTACCTAGCTTATGAGCTAATAAAGATGCAACAAGATTCCCATCGCTATAGTTGCCAATGATCAGATCTGGAACACCCTGTAACTCGGCAGCAATTTCGCTTGAGGCATCCTAATCACAATATTCAAACGTAAGGAATATCCAAAAAACACGAGGATGCAGAAAAAAATATTCTACTTCGACAAATAGATAATGAAAATGAAAACTTTCCAATGTATTTCATTTCACTTGAATTCATACAATCTAACAAAATCATATTGATTAAAACCAGAAAGGAAAGAACTCTCAAGGTACAGCTCTTTCTGAGAAAGTGACACCCAGCTTTCCAGTACGAATAGATAACAGATAAGGGTTAATTAATTGTCATTTTATCTACAGGTGATACTTAAGTACAGAAATCTCTTCCTGGTGTTCCTTCACATTCTCACTTCTGATACCCTGCAGATTTGGTGTGCCCCCTTAACGAACGCCTAAGGTCAGCCCATATGCAGGGGCAGACACATGGAATCAAAAGTGAAATTCACCCCTCCAAAAAGTGTAAATCACTTTTTCGATGCCATGTGTCTGCCCCTGCATATGGGTGGACCTTAGGCATTCATCAAGGGGGCGCACCAAATCCCCGTCGCTTCTAATATATCTGGTAAAGGCCACGTCTAATATCATTGACAAAGAAAATTTCCCTAGAACAACCTATTGTAGCATCCTCTTTTGCAAGTGTTAGCAGCTCTGCTGATCATTGCTTCTATATCATTTATCCTTCACTATTTCATGAAATTTCTCTTCAACTCCAACTCAACAAAGTCTTGTCCCAACTACTTGAGGTCACCTACACGAATCCTGTTCCACCATTCTACTTTACGTAGGACCATTTCTTCCGTTTTCAAGTCAAAATAACTTGTGTCTTTCCTCACTATGTTAACCCAACTTATTTATTTGGCCTTCCCATTGTCCTTTTAGCGCCTTTAACTTGTACCAAATCGTATTACAAATTCTCACCATGGTCGAGTTTTTATTGCACATGACCGAACTACCACGGTCAACTATCCGTCATCTTGTCGCCTATTGGTGCTCCTCCTAAGTCCCCTCAATCCTATGTTACAGAATATTAAAAAAAAATCAACAGAATACATGTACAGCAGCTAAATTTGTCTGGTGAATTTCTAGCACCTCGATGTGAATCTTTCATCTCATACTCATTTATAGTACAATGCAATACTTTTGTGCTCATGTTATTATTGTCCGACTCCATACCAGTGTGCACCTCAGAAAATCTCCTTAGTTACAACTGATCCCAAAGGATGAATTAATATCCTAAAATGTAGCCACTTATTTTACCATAACCAACCAGTATGTATCCCCTTTCTTCTGTACAAAAAAGATCTATTAATAACTAAAATATACTAATTGAGTAGTAGATTCCCATATATACAAAAAAAAAAGTATCTACAATAACCACTATTAGCATGAAAACAGTTAGGGCAGCAGCATCCCAAATACTACAATTGTCCAAGGAACATTCGATCATGTGCTTCTATTGCTTATGGGTTTGACAACTTTTTATTTTTATTTTAAATTTTATTTCTTTTTAAACCTTTGCATCTTGTTATTCTTCAATACCCATACTTGCATGCATGCATATGGATGGCCTCTAAGAACATGTTTTATATGTTAAAGCAATGCCAATTTTTTTCCGCTTAGTATTGTGAGATTGCTTTACTGATCATTTTTTATGTGTAGAAGGCAATTTGGCATTGATTTACATGTAATTTTGCTATCATGTATTTCGTGAACTGCCCATTTTCTACATGACCTAAAATTTCTAGGGGTTCCAGCAAATCCTATTTCATCAAATAAAAAAATATATATATCCTAACAATGAGTTGTGCCATGAGCAAGAGTTGGATATGGAGAACTCCATCCAGGGAAAACTGTTATTTTTGAAGCATTACCAAAATGAAGGGAAGAAATAACTTGAAACTTTGTTTCTAAAACAGATTTTACCTCTGCAAATGTTTCCAGATATGGCCACACGTCAAATCTTGAGATCCATTTACGAAGGATTCCATGCTGATTTCTGAAGGGCACCCGCAAAATATGTGTATATTCTGTTCCACTGATTCTTTCCAGACGCTGGTTGCATGTCGTCCCTTTTGCATCAGGTATTAGTCGTGTCACCTTACACCAACAATTAATAGAGAAGTATTAGAGAGAAAACCAAGATTGCAATCTATAGAAAACAAAGTATTTGAATTGATGGGAAGAACAAACTGATTTCATTTCAATCCTGGCTAAAGCAAGGGAAATATACTTACCACAAGAATTCTAGGAGTAACATCCAATCCTTGCTTCTTTATTCTCAAAAGCATCTCGCTCTCCAAAGCACGCACTTGGTCCAATATATAAACAATCTGGGCAGCAATAACAAAATCTGAGTAGAAAATCATTCAAATATACATGAATATCATGATGGGTGGGACCAGGACAAGCATCACTGTAATACTTGGCAAGTGGTGGTGAATTGTCAGATATTTAACACAAAAGAAAACGTATTGCAGTATAGAACACAAGAAACATTAAGAAGGAAACACATCGTATATGGTTTCAAAATACAATGCCATAGATGCAATACCTGACCACCAGTGTCCGGCAAACCTAAGACATTTGCTTGGCCAAAGTACCCATGTGGAGATAGAATCACAACATTAAACACCATGGGAATCCTCCCAAGGAAGGTCTCCAGGATAGAGGGATCAGGAGCTTGAAGAATGTCCAAGAGAAGATGTACCATCTCTGAAACAAGTGCATTATCACCCCAACCCTTTTCAAAACCCAGCTCCTGGAATCTGCTCAAGTGGATAAATCACAAATGAGAAAGCTAATCACATTAAGAACTAGAATTGTGTTCAGTTTAGCACTCAAAACTTTTATATACTTGACAGACAATACACCCTGTGGGAATCAAGTAGTAGACACACAAATCTGGATCTAGCAACTTACTTGTATTCAAAATCAGAAATAGGTGTATCTGGCGGGAGCTTGGAAAGATATTCCTTGCCCTTTCCCAATGCAAATTGAAGTCTGGATATGCTCTGAATCCTATCATTCAGCATCATTGCCTGCACATTTTATACTCAGTACATCAAATTATCTAGCTCTGAGGTTTGGCTGTACAAGTAGAAAACTTCTTCTCCTCCTCTCTCTTCCTTTTTTGTTGATGTTAGGAAGCTGGAATTGAACCATCTACCCGGGACCAAGCCATGACATTTGAAAGAAAGATGGGCGCAATCTTAAAATAAATAAAAACGAATTTGTAATCCGAAACAAGACTAAAATCAGAAGTTTAGTTCACTAAAACAACAAAAGCATAGGACATTTGGCAAACAAATAAAAGTAAATGAAGTACTAAGGTGCGGCATGGCACACTGATGAATTAATGAGAAAAACAGAGATACCTTAAAACAAAGAAGGTAATATGAAAGCAGACTACATGCCCCTTATATATTCGTGTGCTCAGAGAAAATCAAGCAGAGGCTCCAAAGAGTCTTTATTACGGAACAATGTTGAAGAGAGGTGACGGTTGAGGAATTAAACCCCATTGCCAATGGATGATGACTGGGTCAGACGAGGAAAATTTGCATTGAAGGGTTCAAAATCGAGCTCAAGCACATAACGATCATTCGGTACTGAAACAAAGTTCATATAATTTCAAAAAGACAATAGAGAAATAAACAGACCAGCCCAATTACTTAGCTTATAAAAAGACACCCATAAATAGAAACACTAAGATATTGCATTGAAGGGTTCAAAATTGGGCTCAAGCACATAATGATCATTGGTACTGAAGCAAAGTTCATATAATTGCAAGAAGATAATAGAGAAATCAACAGACCAACACAATTACTTAGCTTATTAAAAGACACCCATAAACAGAAACACTGAGAGATTGCATTGAAGGGTTCAAAATCGAGCTCAAGCACATAATGATCATTGGTACTGAAACAAAGTTCATATAATTTCAAGAAGACAATAGAGAAATAAACAGACCAGCTCAATTACTTAGCTTATTAAAAGACACCCATAAACAGAAACACTGAGCGAAGAGAGTAAAGTGCTTACTGGCTATTATCAACTAGTTCCTCTTTGAAGTGAAGATATTCTGAAACAGTCAACTGCTGCACACTGAGCTCATGAACGTTAACACGAACGTATTCCCAAACACCGGGCCTCGGACGAACCGCTATTGCCACAAAGGGCGGAATAATTATAGCTTCCTATAATGAACGCGTAAAAAACCCAAATCAATTCTTCATCATCATCATCATAAAAAAAAAAAAAAAAACCCAAATCACAATAAATGTTACAGAACCCACTTAGACAGAAAAAGGATAACCAAATTTTTAGTAATTTAATATAATTTTTTTATCTTGATCAAACTTCAACTTCACCTGCGCGGATCTCAGAACTTCGCTGAAGGGACCATCAGTAAGCTTCTGCCTTCCTTTACCTTCTCCAACAACGTTGGCTAACTCGTCTATCAGGTGATGTGGTTGCAGAATCCCTTTTCCCTGAGCGACATACCTTTCCCCCCCAAAAAAATAAAAACAAAAAAAAAAAAAATTGTCAAAACCCAAATGTTCTCTAATTGGGTTTGATTTAAAAAAAACGTAACCCAGAAACAGAGAGGAAAACCTGGAAAGAAGAGAAACGAGTTCGTTACGGTGAGCTGAGAGGGTGTCCTCGACCCTTTCTCGGAGGCTCGGAGTTCTTACTAGTTTAGGGTTGCTCATGATTTCCCACTTCTGTATCTGTATCTGTATCACTCTCCCAGGTACTATAAAAGAGTAAAAATACGAGCTTTCCCTCTTCTTTCTTTTGGTTTTCTTGACAGAATTTCAAGAGTAAAAGAACCAGTAACAAAGCAAAGCAATTGAATAACACTTCAAAGAGATGTCAACTGTAAAGAAGAGAAGACTTGGTTGTTGTGCTAGTGGCGGTGGTGGTGCATTAAAATTCAGAATCAGATACTTATAATTGTACTACACAAGAACAGGGCAGGCAAGGTAAAGGCACAACGAAGCAATGCAATTATATAAAGAGGGAGGGAGACTCGTGACGATTTGGGGCTGCCGAGTGGGGTGGGGAACGGTTGGGGGCTGCCGACTGGGCTGGGGTGGGACTCTTTGGGACAAACGACAAATCCAATACCGCCAGGGTGTCGGTCTGTGTGCTGGGGCCTGTGATATTCAATCCACTCTTTGATGTGATTGCTCCATTGTTACGATATGTGGCCACCGGGATCGGTTTACGAACGTTTCCCTTAACTAACGCTCACCACCGTACCCTGTCAGGGGCAGACACATCAGCGTTGAAAAGTGATTTTCAATTTTTTGGGGGTACGTATTCACTTTTCGGCACTGATGTGCCCGCCGTCTGACAAGGAGAGGTGGCCTGCGTTCGATAAGGTGAGCTTTTTTTATCCACTTTAGTAAACACCTAATGGACAAATAAAAAACCCTTGAAAACGAAACAGTGGGTTCTCTTGGTGTGGATAAGGGGGTTTAAACAATCGACCTTATTTTGTTTACCTAAATAAAAAAATCTTGTTTTGATTTTTGTTTTGGATAAACTCTCTTTTTCTTTATTTATATTAGGCGGCCTTCGCCTTTCTATGATATCATCTGTAATGGCCACTTGGGTCTCTTGCCCAATTATGTGTGGGGCCAGAGGCAGATGTTGATGTAATACTGTGGAATGCTGATTAGTTGAACCCATAACATTTTTTTTTTTTTTTGGAAAAGGATTTTCTGCAGTTTTAAAAAGGAAAAAATGTTTTGTGATCACAAAGTGTTTATGATGAATTTATAAGGTGACACATATTTTGTTTTGGACCTCAAAACAGAGACCAAATTCAAAAACACATCATTCTCCCAAAAAAACAAAAAAAACCCCTTGCTTCAAATGGGGCCGCAAAGGATCTTTTTCCGCCGGCCTATGACCTATCTAATAGGTGGCAGGAGATGATTGGTGGGAAAAGGTAAATTGCATTTTTTAAAAATTGTAATATACTTTTTCCCTCCAATGGCATCCTGCTAACAGGACCTTAGCAGGTCATAAGTGGCTGGTGAAGATCCGGTCTAGATGGATTGCCATTAGGTTTTTTAACAACAAAGGATCCTTTGCCCTTTTTAGGAGAGTCAATGCTGCAACCAGAAGGGAATAGAACATCACATGGGATTTTTTTTCTTATCTACATCAACTACTGATGAATGGATTTAGATGGAGGTGATGGTCCTATAGATCCAAAATCCTTTGAAATGCCCATCATTTCAAGCCCTTGGGTTGAGGATCTTAAGGGTGTGTTACTAATGTGCTTGTCAATGTTGTGCGAAATCCCTAACTTTAGAGTTTGTGTGCAACAAAATAGAAAAAAGAAAATAACAAAAACAACAGACACATGGATGATTTATGTGGTTCAACTTGAAGTCTATGAAAACGGCGAGAAGCAATAGCAAAAAATCCAAATGTGAATTCCACAAAACCCTATTATGGAAGTCAGTCAGATTGGGCCTGAATTGGATCGAAGAAAGGGTCCAAACAGGTCACTCAGAATTTCTAATAGGATTGCATTTCAAGTTGAATTCAAGACACTTCCCCAATAATCCGCCTCGGCTTCTGTGCATATAAAATCTGTGTGAGATGCATTTGCAACGACCTCAATATGCTTGCATCAGCATCAAAAAGTGATAATCATGTGCCTCAAAAAATGTAAATTACTTTTCAGCGCTAATGTAAGCACTCTAAAGTTCCAGTAGACACATCTCACACAGATTTTGTGTGCATATAAACCTAGTTGCCAATTATCAGCATCGGGGCCAATTGGGTCTGGTGGGACTGAGAAAAAATTAGATGGTAATGAATTTCATGAGAGCCGTGAAAATGGCACTAGGGTGCAGACACATCAGTGCCAAAAAGTGATAAGCACCCCCCAAAAAGTATAAATCACTTTTTGGTACAGGAGCCGTTTTCACGGTTCTCACGAAATTCATAAATGTCCATTTTATGCAATAATATGTTTTGACAAAAGAAGCCCTGTCGTGGCAAAGTATCCAACAACCTCTTTTGGTATTTTTATGATTTCAGATAGGAGATAATGTCGTCGTACAACACTATTTTGAGGTGAGGAAAGCTCGGCCGCTCCGCCACGCTACTAAAAGTCATCTTTATCTTCCCTTCTAAAGAAAACCACTTCAAATTAAAAATATAATCTTCTCCAATCAACCAACCAAACAAGGAGAAGGTCTGCTCGGTGCCTTGCTTGTATTGGCCATTGAAAGACTGAAACCTTGAGCACATTCCTTGGTCTCATTGAAATATTGAACCACTCTAACTCTTCCACCGAAAAGGATCTTCTCATCCCGGTTTATGACCTGTTAAGGTCCTGTGTAACTGGAGGCATAAAATGATTGGTAGGAAAAAGTGAATATCATTTTTGGAAAATTGTAATTCAATCCATATGGAAATGGGATAAGGTTTGAATAGTTTAAGATAATCTTTACTTTTTTCTAGGGTTACAAGTTGGGTCAGTCTCAATCCAAACTCGATCGACCCAACTCAGGTTTTTGGTTGGGTTAAGAAAAACCTACCTGATTGGGTTAGAGTTGAGGCCTCCGGTACCAAACTGAATTTGACTAACTATTTATTCTTTGGATATTTTTGGCTATTTATAAGTAAATGGAAAAAGAAAATAATTTAAGACATTTAGAAAATAGAAGTCTTGTATTAGATGAGGGAACTCCTAAGTTCAACCTCTAATAAGTCCCTATTTAATTAAAATATTGCATTCAACTTTTACAGACAAGTTTTATGTATCTAGCATTAATTAAACCAATCGAACCCATCCCAAATTCAAAATTTGGGCTAGGATTGGGTTGACTGCATTCATCTCGAGGTGGGATCTGGGTTTGGTTGCATCAGAATTGACCCAATACCAACCTAATTTACCTAGTGATGCAAATAAACCGGAAATGAACCGGTTACGGGTATATATGTATTTGGTTAATTTATAATTGGATTTTTTTAAAACTAATGGATATATAATTGAATCGGATACATATTGGTTCATATTCAAATCCGTTGAGTTAGTCGAATATTGGATACGAATACTGATATATCATATTAAACAAATTTATTAAGTCAGGTTAATATATTTGTATTTATTAGGTTAGGATTAATGTTAAAAGTAATGTAACATAACCTACAATATTATAATACACACACACACACACACACACACACATGGATATTTAGTTGGAATGGATGTATATATATCTGTATTAGGTTCATTTATTATCAGATTTTTTTAATGAATGGATATTTAAACGAATCAGATACATATAAGTTCATATTTGCTTTAAACGGACACGAATATGAACCAAATATGGATTATACTCGGATATTTGCAATTACCATATTCACTAAATCATATTTTAATCATCAAAATATTACCAATAGAGTATATATTACTCACAAATAATAAATGAGATTTAGTTTTGAATCTCAGTAGATATCTTTCTAAACATTGCAATTCCTACAAGATTCAAAATTGAATAAAATAAAGATCAAATATAAAACCACTTCAAAAGATGTAAACGGGTGTAGAACATGTAAAACATGTAAAATACATAATATATATAAATATGTGAATACACAAATCATCAAAAGTCATTTACATAGGAACCGAAGTAAGTATTCGAAGACTATAAATCAACCATTGGAAAAACATCTCATGACCCATGAAAACTTGGTGGACCTTAGTTCTATAAACTAGACTTTATTATTGTGAATCAATTAAGAATGTCATTTACATCTCTCACTCACAATCTTCGCCATTATATCGGGTTGATTATTTTGATTATGCATCATATATGGATGCTCATGAATGTTTAAGAAACCAATTTAAATTCTAGGAGATGACCACACCCCTACACTCAATCCATCAAGTGTGTACTGCAATAAACATACCACCATATAAACTATAGATTTATTAATAGTATAAATAATATTTATCATTATACATTGCAATAAGGATGATCTGTATTATAGGGAAAGACACAATGATAGTGTCAAGAGAGTCTCATAATGATTTGTTCTTACTCATATGAACACACTTCATGGGATTGCCAATCAGATAAGTTGGATTATCATCACCTTCGATTCATGATATAGGCTTCAGCCTATCTCCCTTGATGTTCATTCATTAACCCTCTAGGTAGTGGTATAGTCAAAAAATTTATTGCACATCTCATTAATTCTATGTAAAAATATTAATCACATTTGACACAAGTTGATCTATATTGTTCGAACATTCGCAACTTAGTTTTTACAATATAATAACATTATTACTATACAAGTTTTGTTCATAAGGGAACAATTCACAATAGATTTTTAAGCTATTAAGCATTTATTAAGTAATTTGACTTCACAATTTGTTTTCTCTAACACAATAAATTAAACCTCTATGGTTGACATATGTCGATTTCCACATTTTCTTTGTTGATTTTCGAAAACCTCTTCACTTGCTAGAATAACACACAAATACTCATGAAACTTATCAGTATTACAATACTCTCTAATATTATTGATATACCAATGCAATAATCATGTTAAATAATACCTCTCAGAAATTCTAAGGCTTATGTTACTGTTGTCAAATAATTTTTGCTTTTAATATATTCAGTCAAATACTCTCTCAGATACAATTTTGACTTTATAAGAATTATTATTTATATATTTATTAGTTGCTTCACTACATTATATTTTCAGACTATTGTATTTTAACATTTTTTTATTTTATTATTATAAGACATCGATTTTATTTGTTATTTGGCAATTTAAGATCTATGTTCCACTATCTTTGTCAAACAAATTTAAGGAAGACAACACCAATAATAATAATAAAAAAAAACAGCAATGCACAACAAAACAAGCAAAACAACCACAACTAAGCTATCATACATTAACAAGACACCTACATACATTAGCAAGACACCTACTCCCGTTCATTGAACTTTAGAGAAACAGTGATACAATCACAAAGAAACCTATGCATAGAGACGAAAAGTTCTTCAAAAGGAAGAATTTTATCCCAAAAAATCCTTTTATTACGCTCATGTCAAATGTTCCAACACACAACCCCATGCAAATAAGACCAAATGACCTTACGAATTTCTCCCGGCTCACTAAACCACCAACTACGGACCAAATCAAGGATGAAGCAAGGGAGAGACCACAGTAAACTGAGGTGAGACAAAAAGAATTCCAAACCTTACGCCCATTAGACAATGAATAAAAATATATGTGATATATATTCTAATTTATGATTTTTGGTTAAAAATATTATTTAGGGAGAAATTGTTCCGTTTTTGTTTTATCCCCTTGAACCGGACCATAATTTTGTAAATATGCCCTCTTCCTCGTCTCCATGGAAAAGAAAGAAAAAAAAAATAGAAAAGAAAAGAAAGTGATGAACCCATAGATAAATAAAGGCTCTCTTCCTTAGGCTCACCAGCTTCATAGTCATGATGACACCAGAACATGGCCTCACTTGTCATATTCCTCGTTGTATGATTTGTTTGCAGTTATCTTACTTATTTATTTATTTGTTTATTACTGGAAGTTATCCTACTTGTTATCATAATAGAGGATAAAAATGACCGGCTGCTATACACACCGACCACTTTCTGGGCATCGAAAGAGTTATCTTTCCAAGAGAAAGAAAGGGAAAGCTTACCTTAAAAAAGAGAGGGATCTAAACTTATCCAAGATTGTTTATAGAAAAGAAGCTGTTTTCATTCTATAGAGTAATGATTTACTCTAAAATATCAAAAACCAGTATGAAAGAAAAGTTATTAAAGGCATGGTATCATCTATCTCCCTCTATTTGCACATGTGGAGAGCGACTGGCAGGCAATCTGTTGGAAAAGGGATTTCCTTCAAAATCACACCTAAACCACAAAAGGGGCATACATCACCTCTTGCTCAGGTTACCATCAGACCCCTCCACATGTTGCACAATGAAAGGGAATTGAAGGTATGCATCACCACAACCAAGCTGATGAGGCTACCATGGTTATTTGTCAAATGAAGTTCCCTTTCCATATCAGAAATGAGAACATTACATGACTCCCTCTGGAAACAAAAATTCAAAACTACTTTGCAATGAAGGAAGAGGAAAGATTTCTAAAAATGATTTGATGGGTGATGAGGATTGATGATTAATCCTGAAGCGCAATAATAGTAAGAGTAAGAACTCTGATGCCATAGCTATAGGTGACAATTTGTGTTGGTGGGTCAGGTTCGTGTCATGCTGAGTTAAGGGAATATGACTATATGAATTAACCCAAACCCAACCAAAACACATTTACTGTTAACCTAACCAACTTATTTCGGGTTAGGTTTGTGTCTGGTTCACGGGTCATGTTAAACATGGCCACTCCTAACCATAGCTCCATTACCAATCACAATAACCATGCAACTGAAATCCAAGCCTTTACTTCGGTTGAAGGAGATTCTAAATAATAAAAACACTAAAAAATTATATAAACGAGTCTCCTAAACCATGTTCAATGATTAGCAAATATGATGACAGGTTCCTTAGCTAAATATGGAGCTTCTATTATTTCTAAGGCCAAATCTCACCCTTCTTGCTCCCCCTTTGGGTGAAGAAAATCTGGGCTGGGATTAGGTTTGGAAATCAGTTTTTTCTGTTTGATTAGAATGACATCAGGGGGATGACACATCAGTGCCAAAATGTGACTTTCATTTTTTGGAGTTTGCTTATCACTTTTCAATGCTGATGTGTCCACTCCCTGATGCCATTCTAATACATCAGGAAAAGCTGATTTCCGTGGCTAATCTTTTTCGAGAAGATTTTGCATGTAGAGACACTCAAGCATCTCACAATGTCTCCCCACCCCCACCCCCACCCCCTTTTTTTTTTTTGTAGTTGAATGAATATCCCTTACCAAAAGAAAGAAAAAAAGGTCAATAAATGGATTGTACAATAAAGGTGTACGCATGAACCACAGAATGTGGCAACTCACAAGGGTTATGTGACATGCAGCAACTTAGGCCATGTTTGGCAGCCACATTAGTGGAATCATTTAATTTCAAATTTCCAAGGCATTTGTAGTCACAAGTGTTGGTTCAAAATGAACTCATTCACATTTAGACATGATAACATATATTATTTTATTTTATAAAAACCTAAAATTTGAACCATTACTTTAGGCTACAAATGCCTTAGGAAATTTGATTTGAAATGGTTACATTACAGGTGGCGGCCAAACAGTCCCTTATTCAAAAGATAGAGTGGAGGGGTGTTTTCGTTATTATGTAATAAGTAAAAGAATATCCTTCAGTACATCCCATCCAGATTTTCTCCTGTATAAATTCTTCCGTATTGGATTTGCTCTCCATCACCCTCTTATCAAAATGAATGTATCACAATAAAGGAAAATAGTACGGAGAACAAATGTTCTGTCTAGGATTTTAGACCGGATCTTCTCCTCTCAAGGTCCTGTCTATCAAGTGGCAGGACACTATTGGAGGGAAAAAGTGATTTACAATTTTTGAAAAATGCAAATAACTTTTTCCCGCCACCTATTAGACAGGACCTTGGCAGGTCATAGGCCGGCAGGAGAAGATCCTTTGCGGTGCATAGGGTTAAAGCTGTAAAAAGAGTTTTCAAATGAAAATATGGGTACCATAAAAAAATTTATGGGTGTAAAGGGTTAAAATTGTAAAAAAAATGAATATTTGCTCCCTGTTAAAATGGGCACCAAATTCAAAAACCATCAGGTGTCAACCTATGGTAGAGGACATGATAGGATATACAAAGGATAGAACATTTTCACAATCGTTGTACCATTGGCAAGTTTAGGGAAGAGTGAGTCCTCTAGAAACACAAACATGTAACACACGCAAGCACACATACACACAGAGAGAAAGCTGACTCGCTCTTCACATCTCGAATACATAATGACACTATATATCACCAAACTAGTTTTTATTCCAAGTTCGCATAACCAATTATATAACAAAAATTCTGCAACTTATTCCATGAAGTAATGAAACAATTAAATTACTCTAGCTGTGAATTATAACAACGTATTAGGCTTGACACAACAAGATAAACTGCTAGTTTACACAAACGGAGAGAGGGAGAGAAATGTTGGAAATGGACCTGTTCTTCAAACGACACCACTCGAGGCTGAATCTGAGTAAGGGCATAATGCGCAATATCCTTTTGGGTCTCCGTCTGCAACCTTCCCAATTCCTGCGCAAACGACTGCAGCAGCTGTCGCGACACAACCAAGGGAACGTCGTCCGACACCACTGTAATCCAAAGAGAAAGAATCCGTGATAACCAATTCGAGTATCCTGAAAAGACTAACAACAAAGAAATCAAATAGAGCTAATCCCGAAGAACAAGTGAATGAATAACTGTGATCGATGAACTTCTTCGCTTGCGAGATGTCGTTGGATGCGAGAACGGACGAGAGTATGTGCTTATACTGTTCGATTTTTTGCCTCTGGTCACCGATCGCAGAGGCGCTCGCGAAGGCGCTCTCCATGGCTCGTCGCGTTCTTGTCTAGCCACTGCAACTTAAACAGTCCTTTCTTCGAAACCCTAGCTTTTTACGTAGCGTACAGTTCTGCCCTCTGAGGAGGGTTTCCTGCAAATCAGTTATTTGCAATTTCGGACGGAGGATCCTTCATAGTTTCGGTGCAAAGTTACGGCCCCCGTGACGTTCTCGTCAAAGCTAATGCCGGCGTCCGAACTTCGCATCTCCTTTGTTCTAGGGTGCTGCTAGTCACACAAATATTTTTGAACTCCCCTTTACGCATACTCGTTGCTGATTTCACCTAAAAAAATTTTGAAGCTCGTCCCTTTCCCATTATACCCTTTATACCCCACCTCCGTTTTTAACGAAGGAAAACTCCCACACCTCGTATCTCTCGTCCCCAACCCCACAGTTCCAACAAAACTGCCGTGAAGCAACTTTCCCTCTCCCTCACTCACCACCAAATGTCGTCCATCTACCACAAGATCACTCTCCCAGATTCTCTGATTTATTTTCTCTCTCCTCGTCTTCTCTTCCCCTCTATCTACATTTCAAGTCTTCTTCCTCTTCCTCACACTCCTTCTCAATATCTCATTCACCTTGTCTCTCAATCTTTCAATATGACTCTTACACGAGGTGGTGGACAACCCCGTATGCGTGGTAGATGAACATCGGTTGGTGTAAGAGATGAATTTTTTTTTTGTTTTTCCTGCAAAGTGCTCAGACTATGGGTGCCGAGTAGGAGGGCATCGCTCGGCAAACCCAGCCGTGTGGGGGCTACAAGCCAACCGAGCGTCTGACTAGGCATCCACAGTCCAAACGCCAAAAAAATAATAATAATAACCATACGCTAAACACTATAAAAAAATTTAAAAATTAAATTCAAAAAAAGGTTTTTGAAAAAAAAACGTACGCTTTAACTAGGCTGTCAGCAAATCGAATACGAATCAGATATAAACATACTGTATTTGAATTTGTGTATTTAATCGAATATCGAATGACATTTGTGTCTGATATAAATATAGGAGACGAGTATTTTGTTCCGACTGCATCCGCTCGTCAATGTCGAGTTATAGAGAGAGTAGGCACATCTAGGCATGAGGCATCTACCAGTTACACAAATAAAGTTTACATCTACCAGTTGCTCATACACAGAGGCTATAGTACATGACCATACTAGATGAGAGGTGTCGGATGTTACTAAGGATGATAAAGAAGCATTTGTCCCTAGAATGTCTGCTGACCCAACACTTCTTACCAATTATTCCACACATGTTACTGCACTTATATGGTAGCATCAGATAATATTATTAAGATTAAAAATTTATACTTATTAATAATATCCGGCATATTTATAGTATTTGTTTCAATTGCAGGAGCGGTCAATAGTGAAATTGGTCAGCCATAGATTGAAGTTGGTTGAGTGGAAGTACCAGTAACAAGATGTGGATAATAGTTTATGGAGGGGATACATTGAGCGGTCTGGACTACTTCCACTGGTTCACAGTACGTATCAGACTATGAACCACGTTGTTATCATTACATTTGTCAAGTGATGGTACCCCAAGACGAACACATTTCATATGCCGTTCGGGGAAATGACCATTATGCTGGATGATATCAGCGCCCTACTTGCTATTTCAATGGTTGGGAGGACTATCTCCCACAGCCTACAGGATGATGATGATGATGATGCTGTGACTTTGTTATCTCGTACACTTCAAGTGACGGTGGCGGAGGCCCACGATGAACTAAGATTAGCCCGTGGTTGCTCAGTCAGATTAGAGTGGCTACGGTCGAGATTCGAGGGGGTGACTAACCGTAGTGATCAGATACTCTGTCAGGGCATACTTACTCTATGTGCTTAGATGCACCTTATTTATTGATAAAACAGGGACTCAAGTGTCAGTCGCTAGGTACCTTACATTGTTAGAGGGGTGGATCTATGAGCACTTTTCCAGCATTGCTCCACTCCGGAACATTAGATGTCAGCCTCAGGACCCACGCATCCAACATTTTAGGCAACGCAGGGAGACGGGTGGTATTATGGAAAATGTGATGGCACTTAGGGAAACCATCGATGCATGGGGCTCCGACGACATATATGTTTATTTTAATATAGTATAAGTCAATACTTTTTATGTACTTGTTTCTTATTTGTCTGACGTATATTTTTTATGTTATTGTATTGTATTTGTTTGACATATATGTTAACTTATGCAAGCTACATAGTTACCGTATGAAGATTGCAGACAATATCACCCATTGCCTAATATTGCATTCTACCATGGCATGCTTAAATGCCTTAAGATCGTGGAGCCCTATCATCCGATGAGGGTTCTAAGGCAGTTTGGGCGAAAACATATTACACCATCTGCCCCATTGTCCTCGGAACAACGAGTATGGGGTTCATTTGCAACAACATTCTGACCCAATTACCATTTTTATTAGGTATGGGCGGTATGGCAGAGCCATGTACTCTCAGTCGATCATCGATTCCTACCTTCACATTTTCTCGACAATTGTGCACCTGACTATATGAATTGGTATGCATGCGTATCACATCGATACGTGCAGAACCCAGACAATAGATTGGTTAGAGCATCACGGCCTATGCAGATGAGCTCTAGGCAGTCATTGATGGTAGAGGAGGTAAATCATTTCAACATTTGTATTTCTCTTAGTTTAATTATTTTTTTCATTGCAACTTATATGTATCTGTGATTATTTCAGCGTCTTGAGCTAGTCAGGTCTGTACTTAAACCAATCATGGAGAGTCATTCTGTGATGATCCAGTACACTAGTAGAATGGATGCTTTTAAGCAAGCCTGGGATATCATGACCTGTCGTGGCAAGCCCGCGACAGCTTCGACGACATACAGACGAAAAAGGTCGATCAGAGAGACCATAGGGGCCACATAGACAGTTTTTTATCATTTTTTTAGTTTGATGAGTTGTATTATGTACTTTAAAAGGGATGAGGCCCCTCATACATTGTACTATTTTTTTGGTTTATATAATAGCCAGTTTTGTTTGTTGGCATTCCTTCTTTACTTGTTATTATGATTACATTTTTATACTT
>JAOXJP010000008.1:12892746-12912219 GCA_025762735.1 Platanus orientalis | reverse complement strand
TCTCTCTCTCTCTCTCTCTCTCTCTCTCTCTCTCTCTCTCTCTCTCTCTCTCTCTCTCTCTCTCTCTCTCTTATATTACTTTTCTATATATCAACAGTACTAAACCCAATTCAGTATCCCACGAAGCATGGCGATGTAGCATAACAGTCCAAAAGGACATATTTCTGCTAAAGACGAGAACGGATTCGAGGGAGAGAAAAGAAAAAGAAGAAAGAAAGAGAAAGAATATTGAACTCACCTTTACACGTGAAGGGTTATGAGAGAAAAGCTAGGATTCCCACTCGTGGGTAGCTCCAAGTCACCAAACCAATTCATTCTTTTCATAAAAATGATCTCCTTTTTTTATTGCATATCATGGCCTTTAAATAGGCGTACAATAATTGGAAATAAATAAAATCCTAACTAGACTAGAAGTCTATCTTTGACCAACTTTCCTAAAACAATTAAACTACTAAGACAAAAGATTTGTTTTACTAAAATAAGACTCATATTTATTTTGAACAACTAGAGACTAACGTGGGGCCCCAAAAATATCTCTAAAGATCCCAAAAATATTGGGGATTCTTAAAAATGTCGAACTACACCTATCTTTGGGCACCACTCTTCTTGACTTTAGAGATTCTCCAAAGCCTCTAAAAAAAGTATCGACTAGCTGTTATGGGCCCACTTTCTATTGGCTTTAAAGAGTCCAATTACCCCCCTCCCAAACACTTGTTGTATGATCAGCATTACTTGTGGAGTATATTGGCTGAAATTTTAAACCACAAAAAGAGGGATAAACTAAATAAATAAAGAAAGAAAGAAAACCCCAAAAAACAGAAAAGCAAAAGTACTCTAGTAGACTCAATGTATAGGCTTATCCATAGTCCTCTAGCTTCTTTTTTCGCACAAAGTATGCTCCCGCATCAATCTCCCCGGGTCGGAAGAAGTTTGACCACGAACTTGTTGCAGTAGAATCCTCAAACTCAAGGATGTGGGCTTCACTTTGAAGGTATTCACATTGCAGGGGCAGCCATAGTAAAAGAATCAGGAAGGAGGTAGCCATGTAATCTTTTTGAGGCTTCCAATCTTCTATGGACTGCAAATTAATCATCTCCAATTGACCTTCCACATCCTCAACTTCATCTTCAAGCAATGGATCAAGTGGTAATTGAAGCTTCGATTGATGTGCCTTGATTTTCGTCTTGCAACATATCCCGAACCTTTGGTGGATTTAATATGTCGTGAACACTTCTACCCATCCATCTTCCTCACCAAGAAAGTAGTCATAGATCTTCCAATACTTTCGCTCCAACGTTTGCTCTTTAAACTCATACAATCTCTGAGTAAGAAGCTCAAATTTTGTGTCATAAATGGACCACATCATCATACTCACACTCAATCCATGCTCGTCTCTTACTTTAAAGATGGTTAACACCTCACCCATATGTTCAAGCTCACCCATATGTTCAAGCTCCAACCATGCATCGACTTCATCAAAACGTTGCAGCATTACTTGATAATCTTCAAAGCTCATGAGATGGTCTCCACTTGATTCCCATCTAATGTAAATGTGTGCCATGGATCTCAACCAGATAGAACCAGCTGAAAACCGGCAGATCTAATACCAAACTGATGTAGCATAACAGTCCAAAAGGACAGATTTCTGCAGAAGAGAAGAGAAGGGATCGAGGGAGAGAGAAGAAAAAGAAGAAAGAAACAGAGAATATTGAACTCACCTTTACACGTGAGAGGTTATGAGAGAAAAGCTAGGATTCCCACTCATGGGCAGCTCCAAGTCACCAAACCAATTCATTCTTTTCATAAAAATAATCTCCTTTTTTTATAGCATATCATGGCCTTTAAATAGGCTGTACAATAATTGGAAATAAATCAAATCCTAACTAGATTAAAACTTTATCTTTGACCAACTTTCCTAAAACAATTAAACTACTAAAGAGTAAAGACAAAAGATTTGTTTCACTACAATAAGACTCCTATTTAGTTTGAACTAGAAACTAACGTGAGGCACCCAAATGTCTCTAAAGATCCCCAAAATATTGAGGATTCTTAAAACTGTCACCTACACCTATCTTTGGGCACCACTCTTCTTGACTTTAGAGATTCTCTAAAGCCTCTAAAGAAAGTATTGACCAGCTGTTATGGGCCCACTTTCTATTGGCTTTAAAGAGTCCAATAACCCCCCAAACTCTTGCTGTACGATCAGCATTACTTGTGGAGTATAGTGGCTGAAATTTTAACCACAGAAAGAGGGATAAATCAGTTTGGTCATCCTCCACTTAACCACTAAACTGGACTAAACTTATCCTTATTATAAATAACTCCCTCAACTAAAAAAAAATATTATAGAAAACCCAAAAAACAGAAAATCAAAAGTACTCTACAAGACTCAATGTATAGGCCTATCCATGGTCCTCTAGCTTCTTTTTCCACACAAAGTATGCTCCCGCATCACATGGCCATGCACTTCTTATTCTTCTTCTTCCTCACAAGTCACAATGATGTAGGATGCCACTTTGGCGTAGGGCTACCCAAGGATTAGACCTGGAAGTATCAACACGACGATTCTGATTTAAGAATAGAGTAATTCAAGGAACAAAGATCAATTAAATTATCAAAAGGGTTTCTTTAAACATTTAAGGAAAAGATTTTATAGGGCTGAAATTAAATTTCTTGGGTATGGGTTTGTAGTCCAACGACTAGGCTAGAAAGAAGGGTTAATAGATCTGAAAATTTCAGCAAAGATTATAGAATTAAGATGCCTAATTCATGGCCTGAAATAGGCTCAAATCATGGGGCTGTTATAAGATCTGTTTAAAGGGAAAAGCAGTGGCTGATTTGTGGGTATAAATGGGGAAACACGTGGCTGATTTAGGGTAGGTAGGAGAATAGATGTAGTGGTCAAGAAAGTAGTTCTTGAAGTTTCTTGATGGGACAAAATGAAGAAAATGGTGAGTATATGCTGTTTTCAGATTTTAATATCAAGAATTCAATCAACAGCAAGCAAGATCTATAATCAAGAAGCAAGATTCAAGAAAATAAAGCAAGAATCAAAAAAGATGAAGGAAGAGGAAAGAATATAGAAAAATTAAAACTTGTAGGGATAAAAAAGAGTGTAACATAAAAGAGGGAGTAATTGTGAGGAGAGAGAGAAAAAGAGAGGTACCTGTCCCAAATGTAGACACCACTAAAATCAATTATTTATTTCAAAATTCCAAAATCTGACAACAACCCATTGTCCATTCTAATTATACTTTTCTCGAAAGACTCCTATTACAACTAGGACTCCAATTCCCTAATAAACCAAGGCTGTCGACCAGCCCTCTTCTACCACTTATTTTAACTTCAAATAAAACCCAAAATGATCCCTAATTACACCTATGAGTCAATGACCATGGCATTAATGCCTTATTACATAACTCTCCATTACATAAAAACCTTATTAAAACACACCTAGAAACAACCCTAAAAATTAGGGGAAAAACCTGAATCTAAATAAAAGCCAAAATAAGACTTCGAAATGACCCAATAGAAACTTCCAGGACCCTTTCCAACTTGGTTTGGGCATAGGCCTCTTAAGAGGATATGTGGTATCCAACCATTGGATGGTTGCTGCATGAACTCCCCACCTCTGAGAAAAACTCAGCCCCATTGAGTTAGGGGGTGGACCAAAGATCTTTTTTTTTTTTTTATGGAATAAAAAACTTTATTAAGGCGAGAGAGCTCCCAAAAGAATAAAAGAATACAAACCACAAACCCCCAAAAAGAGGACAAACCGACCCCTAAACAAGACCGAGAATCCCCGAAGAGGCTCCCACTCAAAAAACTACAAGGGATTACATCCTACAACATTGATCCAATCCCTGCCCAACTCCCTTGCCCCTAGCATCCCACAATCCTTAACACTTAGATGCCCAAAGCAAAATCTTTCCTTTAGACCTTTTGCACACTTGAAAGGAATGTTTTGAATGACCCTCGAAGATCCTCATGTTTCTTTCTAGCCAAGAGAACAAGAGAGAACTCAAGTCCGAAGGAGGAACCCACTGCATGCCAAAGTCTCTAAGAAACTCAAACCAAACTTCCCAAGAGAAGGGATAGCGCAAGAGAACATGGGACATTGACTCCCCATCTTTCTTACATAAGCTGCACATATTGATAAGAAAAAACCTTTTCTCTTTAGCACATCAATAGTATAGATGAGCCCCATGGAGGCAGTCCATATGAAGAACTAGACCATAGGGGGACTAGGCCATACCAAAGATCTCTCCATGGGGTTTGTTAAGGCACAAATCTATCCAAGAAGTCCGCACAAGATCTCACACTAAAGGAGCCATTTGGGTCTGGCATCCACACTTTACTATCTTCCTAATGCATCCTCACCTCCACAACCTCAATCCTACCAAGAAGGTTGGCAATATCCTCAAATGTCGGCTTCCTCAAGCTAGGGTTCCAAATAGTTGACCCATAAGTGATCTCCAAATAATTTGATATTAGTGCTTGGGGATTCGTTGCCATCGTGAAAACTGAAGGAAAAACCTGCATAAGAGGTTGGTCCCCACACCATTGATCTTCCCAGAACTAGGTTCTTTGGCCATTACCCATAGCTATTCTCAAATCCTCCAAGTAGACCTAAGATTGCTTCATGATTCCTTTCCAGAGGCCGATCGCATGGTAGCCTCTAATAGGGCAAGGGCTGAACCCTTACCCGTTTCTTTCTCAAACCTCCATAATTCCATCCTGTTGAACCCCATATTGTCAGGCAATCACTTGCCTCCACATGCTGCCCATTTCTTTCTTGAACCTCCACAACCATTCACATAAAAGAGCTTTGTTCATAAGGCTCAGCTTCCTTAATCCCAACCCCGCCTTTAGGTTTTAGAGCACAAACATGATCCCAAGCTACCAAATGTTGGCCATTATGATCAACATCCCCTTTCCACAAAAAATCTCTTTGGAACCTTTCAATTTGGGTCGCCACCTAACCCAGAATTTCAAAAAGGGACATGAAGTAAACCGGAATAATGGCCAGAGCCACCTTGATTAAGGTCACTCTCCCTCTTTTTGAGAGATGCTGGGCTTTCCAACCCGCCAACTTTCTACGCACCCTATCAACCATAGAACCCAAGAATCCTTACTTTTAAGTGATACACCCAAAAGCAGCCCTAAGTAGGAAATTGGAAACTACCCAATGCCACACCCCAGATCTGATAACTCAATATTTGGAACCTTCCCTACTCCAATGATCATGCTCTTTGCAAGATTTATCCTCAGACCTGACAAAGCCTCAAAACAACATAAGACACATCTAATCGACCGGATCAGCCTTTGGGAATTATTACATTGGATCAATGTGTCATCCGCATAATGGAGGTGAGAAACCAAAACATTTTCCCGACCCACCCAAAATCCTTCAAAGAGACCGCCCTCCTCGGCTTTGTGCAGCATAGCTCCCAACACCTCGACCACAAGAAGGAAGAGCAAGGGGGATAAGAGTCCCCTTGTCTCAAAAGTCAAACTCCTAGAGGCCTTGAAATTGTGGATCGGGACCCCATTCACCAATACCAAGAAAGATGCTAAGCTAAAGCATTGCCACATCCAGTTCCTCCACTGAATCCCAAAGACGAATCCCCGCATAAGATAGTAGAGGAAATTCCAATTGACATGATCGTAAGCATTTTTCAAGTTCAATTTGCAAATTACCCCAGGCTGGACACTTCTCACCCTCGAATCAATGCCCTCACTAGCACATAGGAAACCATCAAGAATGGATATTCCCTACAAGAAAGCCCCTTGCTCCATGGAGATGATAATCGACAAAACTTCATTTAAACGTAGAGTCAGGCACTTATAGATTATTTAATATGTGCCACCAATAAGGCTCACGGGTCTAAATTCATACAATGCTCCTGCCCTTTCCTTCTTAGGGATTAAGGATATAAATGTTGCATTACTCCCTTTGTCTAGGAATCCTCTTTCATAAAAGTCCTTAACCACCTGCATGAGATCCATATTAATGGTCTCCCAACATTCTTTATAGAACAAAATGGGGAAACCATCCGGACTTGGCGCCTTATCCCTTTCCATCATCCAAACTGCCTTCGTTACTTCCTCCTCAAATGGTCTTTTCAACCAAGTAGCATGCTCCTCCGAGATCGAAGGAAAATCAAGGCCCACCACCTTTGGTCTCACCTCCCAATCCTCTACATACAAATTTTGAAAGAATCATTCTACATGCCTTCTTATTTCCTCCTCATTCTCCACCCATTCCGCATCCACTTGTAGTTTCCGGATGCCATTAGATCTCTGCCAACAACTTGCCATTTTATAGAAGAACTTGGTGTTATTATCTCCCTCTTTCAACCACTAGATCCTAACTTTTTGGTGCCACATCACTTCTTCCATAAACAAGACCAGCAAAGTCTTCGTTAAGGCAACACCAAGATACCCTTTCCTCCTCAAAAAGCCCCTCCTCTTCCTCCTCCATATCCAAATACCGAATATCTCCAAGGATAGTCTCTTTGCGAATCTCAATGTTACCAAACAGCTCTTTGTTCCAAACTCACAGATGATTCCTTAGGAGTTTCAACTTCAACCGAAATCTTTGCCCAGTGGGATCTTCCACCTTATAGGATCTCCACCACCCTACCACCTGATGGGCCAGCCACATGAGTTGAAAGCGGAAAGGCCTGGGGCCAGACCTGACCATTGCTCTATGAAGTACCAAAGGAGTATGGTCAGAACCCAATCTAGGCATTACAAAGGCTTCAACTGGCGTAAAGTAGTCTTCATTCCATAGAAATCAAAAAGCGATCCAGCTTACTCAAGGAAGGGCTCTCCTGAAAATTTGACTAGGTTAACCTAGACCCCACAAGGGGGACATCCAACAGATTATTTCGATCCACAAAGTCACCAAATAATTTCATGCCAACGGTCCTCCTTCCTTTCCCTATTCCTCTCGTCCAAAAACAAAATTTCGTTGAAATCCCCTCCCACGCACCAAGGGAGATCATTATCCAATCTGATTTGTTCCAATTCAGCCAAGAAACCTGGAAGAAGTGATTTGCCATTAGGCCCATAAACTGTTGTGACTTTCCAATGTTGAGTCTCGCCCTTATGGGATGCAATCAAAGTAGCTGAAAACATGTCCACTCTCAAGCCCACCTCCTTGATTCAATCTTTGTCCCATAATATTATCAACCCCCCTGCAGCTCCAACTGAGGGAACATACACCCACCCAGTCCGAGAGAAGCTACTGATGTTTGACACCATCCATATGTCCACCACTTGCAGTTTAGATTCTTGGATTAAGACCACCTCAACCATGCTTTGCTTGATCATGTCTTTTAGCAATCTTCTCCTTCCTACATTCCCCAAACCCCCTTACATTTCAAGATAAATACAAAAGGTCATTGATTACCTCCTTTGCTCCATTTGGTTTTCCTCTCAGACCCTTTAGATCTCTCCCCCACCCCTCTTTCATAGGAGATCCCCCAGTCCAAATTCTTTAATTCTGTAGGTTATTTCCTAGTTGGCCGTCTCTTATCCTGATGAGGACATCACATCTAGAAGTGTTTTCTAGACTTACCAGAGACGCTGTAAGAGAGTTGGACTTCTACTTTGGTTCCAGTAGGGGCCCTACATGCTATGCTACATGCCTAGGATACTTTTAGTTTGTTTAGGCTTTATTTTTATTAGTAAGAGTGTTTTTTTTTTTAACTATACATTATTTGTGTCTCTTGTAGGGGGTACATTTATATGAGGGTATTTTTGTCCCTATTTGTTTAATAAGGGGTCTTTATGTCTTTTTTTATATTGAGGGTATTTTTGACATATTTGTCTTGGGTTTAGGGGTATTTTAATCTGTTGAACATATTATGTAACTAAATCTAGCCGTGGGAGTTTTTATAAAGACCCCACGACTTGGTCTTTCTTCCCATGCAATAAAATCAGTTTTGAAATATTGTTTGCTCTCCTCTTCTTCTTCCTTTGACGTGAAGACTAGAAGCTCAAAACTCTAAAAAGATACTTGGTTTCCACAAAATTTAACAGTGGTAGGGGAGGTCAACCCCTTCTCTTTGAGTTAAAAGGATCCTTACTATCTATCTTCTTCATCCTAATAATTTTCTATAGGGTTTTTTTGTTGCTGAAAAATTACCAACTTTAAGAGATTGCATCACCACACCTCAAGCTTCAAAAGTTTTGATCAAAGCAACACCTCCAAGTTGTCCTACTAGGTTGGGCGACACACCTGGAAGCAACAAGTGCAGAAAACTTCAGCCATAAGAGAACCCCAAGAGATTCTCTTAGGCCTAGGCGTCAAATAGGCTTCTTAGCCACTTTTGCAAGATCAAGTAGCAGTTGCAATAGACCATAGCTTTGGCTAAGGTCTAATAGAAACTTGAGCGACACCACTAGGAGAAGAAAGCCTCAGAAAAACAAATTGATTTCGACCTAGGAATTCCCTAGGGATTCCCTAGGTGGCGGCACTGCTGGATTTTCTGGGTTGATTTGAAACTTCATCAAAATTCCTTTGTTCCGGCTTCTTTGCTTCGGATTTTGGAAGGGACTTTTACTAGAAGACATCAAGGTTGTTGTTTCTACAAAAATCAGCTGTTATTCTTCCAGTTTTTTTATCTCTTTTGAATCCATGTTTGGGAGTAATTTTGGTGGCTGTTATGGCATAAGTAGGGGACTGTTGGGACTATTTTTTGTATGTTTTTTTAACACTTCAGCCCCCAAATTTCTGTCTTAAGATAACTCTAACCTCAGCCACTTGAATCCCCAACAAAATCCCTAGTTTTGATTTCCCTAGTTCCATTAATAGCCTTACTTTAATTTTTCTGCACACATGGTATTTGATAAAATTCTCTATTGATATGTTTGCTGGAGTTTACTGTTTGGGCAGCCCCTACACACTACCCAACCCATTGAACATCACCCTTTAGTTATTTAAAATTTTAAAGTGCCTAAGTTCAATCCCTCTATCCTATTCTTTATATTACCTTATTTTTATTATTTGGCACTTTATTGCACACTTTTTATGCACTCAGAATTTTAGGCAGCAAGCATACACATTCCATATCTCTAATTTAATTGGAATCTTAAGCATGTTAATTAAATACTAATCATGCTTGTTACTTTGTATGCCCAAATTCCTTTATTGCTTAATTAATTACTTGAAGAACTATCTAATTTGCTTGTGTTTGGTGCAAGCAGGAATCTAGGTTATGGTGTTTTATTACTTGTGTGATTTTATGTCTAATCTTTTTAACATACATTTCACTTACCTATATGCATGTTGCATTATATCCTCTTCTCTTAATCCCTGTTTTTCCAATTTTGCAAGCAATTTATAAGTCTCTTGTTCCAGGCCTTCAAAAGACAGCCCTACCACCTTGCTAACTTCTACTAACTTTTGGTGAACCCACTCCGAAACTTCTGAGATAGATCGGACTTTTTCCTCAACTGGGACCAAAGCCAATGATAAACCACTATCATGGATTCACCTCACTTCTTCCCCAATCGTGCTGACAAAAACGGAGCTCGACTCAGCACTCTTGCTCCCCTGCAAAGACAAACTATCCTTGCCCACTCCCCAAAGAACATCTCCCATCGTCAATCCTTCGGTGGCCCTGCTCTACTGTGCAACATTTGACAGCCTTGAGTCTAGCACATTGATCCCCTATATCTCCATTGTTCTCCCTCAACAGGTCCAATGTTCTAACCTCCCCAACAGCCATGTCTCTAGGCTCTCTTCTTGCTAGAACGTTATCCCCCTACAATCCAGTCCTAACTTTGAATTGGTAGGAAGTGCCAAGATAGAAGCCCCTTCGAACCAAGTTCAAACCCATCAGAAGACTCCATGTCATAGCACCTCACTCCCAGCCTCAGACGTTCTCCCCTTCAAGCGATCAACTTTCGAAATTTCCATCCCTTTTTTACTTTGCTCTGTATCCCTCTCTATTACCCCTAGTTGCAAAACTACCTCCCTCTCGCCGAAATCCCTTTTTTCCTCAATTACTTCCTTCCCCTTCGTAACATTAACGAAAGACCCCTTATCTGCCCTTCTTCGTTAGGGAAATCCCTTAAGAGCCCTTTGTTAGTCAAACGCTCCTCTAAATGCCCATCCGCCCTTTCATTTTTCAATCTAATTTCCGATATACCCTTATTGGTTCAAAGAACCCCTGCCCTTAATTCCTCAGTTAAATTTCCATATTGCCCTACCCTTATAAAACACCGAAAAGCCCTTGTTTGCCCCTCAATTTCAATATTGTGCCCTATGCCATCCGTTCGAAAGGTCAAAAGCCCTCCCTCATCAAGACCTCCAACCCCACCATAGACCCTAGCTCCTCTTCCTCCCTCTCCTTCCCAGCAAACAAATTTGCACCCTCCTCAATAAATTGTGTAACATGAACTTTCTCAAGTTTAAAATTCAAATTCAAATAATCACCATACTTGGGCTTCCATGTTCCACAATTCTTAACCCCTATTGGTTGTTTTCCCCTGTCACTCCCCACCGGAATCCCCTTTGTCGTTGTAGCCGCCGGAAAAAGCCCTTCCAACTCCTCCAGCCAAAGGAGGATGATTAGATTTTCCACAGCCGAAGATCAACACAAATCTTGGAATTTTATGCAGGCTACCCCACTTCACCAATATATGCATTCCCCTGGTACTTGTCTCTGCCTCCTCAGTAGAATCCCATCTCACTAATCCTCCACAGAGACTCCCAATAGCCATCAACAATCCCCTAGTCCACAGGTGGGTCGGTAAGCCCAAAATTCGAATCCAACATTCCATCCGCTTGTCCTGTGGTCCCAGCAGTTGGCGACCATCTTTCAAAAGAAAAACCAACTCCCTATAACCCCATCGTCCCCCCATTCACTAACTGCTCTGCCTCGTCCACCGATTCTAAGAAGACAATCGCATCTCAAGAGGCGATCAAGTGAATCATTGGGGTTAGGAACACTATAAGAATTTGATGATCAATCTGCTGCAATCCTCCCAGGGGGGCGACCCCAATTCTCGTCTCATCACCACCGCCATGCTCCAAATATCTCCTTTTAATCCCCTTCTTGAATAAAACGTCCTAACACCCAATTTGCCTTCAAAAGTATTGATTTCTGCACCTATCCTCGTTTCGTCGCATCTCACTCTGATAGATCTCGATCCATGGCCCCTGAAAGGACGGGAACACGATTCCATGGACCCTCGGTTCCATTGCCGCCCCCCTAATGCTCCAAAGTTGGGGTCCTTCCGCTCCGGAGACTAGCAATCAACCGATCTCGATGTTCCAACTGATCCTCCATATCTCCAAGCAGGTTAAATGGTGCCGTCACAATATTCCCCCACCTATAACCCTTTCAACCCTTCAGTATTGCGATGGTGTTGGCCTTGCCTCCTCTGCTACTTGTTGACAGAAGGAAGAACCGCCCCCTCATATTCTCCTTACGTTGCACCACCACAACCTTGTTCCCATGATCCCATCCCTTGGAGTCCTCGCACATCTGAGGTTGTTACTCCATTTATTGACCTCCATTAACCTATCTAGAATCCATCTCGTAATTTCAAAGCCCACCAAGATGAAATGCGAGAATCCTCTACCGCATTCAATTAGTTTTATGAAGCGAATCTCCTTGATCCAATCCTCAAGATAAGAGGTTTTTGCTTCCAAGACCATGGTTCTTCTCCTCCTCTTCATCTTCTTTGGACCAAAGATCTCGTCGCCTCCATAAGGTATGTGCTTAAGTAGAAATGATCCAAATGTCCTCTTAAGCTTCATAATTGATAAGTCTCGACTCAACACCATTTTCATCTCGTATTTGTGGTATTTGAAATAGTAGATATTAGTATAACCACACTGGAAAACTTTCAAGGGAAGCACATCACACTGAACTTTGTCAACAAACCCACAAATAGAATATGTGAGTAGACACCTCTCGTGGACCTTCAGGTTAGTGTTGTTGACCCACGCCACCTTGTAGGGATTCAGATGAGGCTCAGTCTTCAATCCCAGCTTCTTGCATGCATCCTTTGACACGACATTGGTGTAACTCACTCCATCAATCACCATGGAGCATAACTACCCATTACACCTAACACATGTTTAGAAAATACTGTTCCTACACCAGTCCTCATCTGCCTGAGCTACTAATGTGGTCAACACTGATCATAGTATATGCATTGTCGAATCATCATCATCGTCGTATTGGTCATCCTCTAATGTCTGCTCCACCTCAAGGACAACATTTTGATGTAGAACATATACCTCCTCTACAACATCATCACTTATGGGTTGCTTGCTGGAGAGACCCCTGATTCGATGTGGACATTGTACAGAGAAATGACCATGACCGCCACAATAATAACATGGTCCTCTTTATCCTTCTGCATTGAGCCATCAGGGTTTCAGACTCAAGAAGGTGAAATAGTCTTGGTTGATTTGGAGGATGCTGAAGTGATGCCACTATGATGTACCTTACTGGCTGTCCTGCCAGTAGAAAAGTCATTGCTATGTCCCTCAAATCTAGGAGAACTCTCAGAGAAAGCTCACCGAAATGGTGCTCTCTTCATGTTCTCCTCCACCTGATAAGCAATGTGAACAACAGCATCCAATGTAAGAAGTTGGTTGCAGCTCAAACCAGTTGCAATTTGTGGCAGCAATCCCCACCAGTACATAGCCACCATAATGTCGTCCTGCCACTTGGCTTTGGCTCGTGCAGCCAAGTGATAAAACTGACTGGTATAAACCTCTACTGACATAGCACCCTGTTGTAATTGGGTAAGTTGAAGGTGGGCTCTTTGCCTATAGCCTAGAGGCTCAAACCTTCTCTTAAATGCTTCTTTCAGGTCTTCCCACTTCCAAAAGATGCCTAAGCGTCTATGTTCCTCCTAATAGTCATCCCACCACAACCTAGTTGTATGGTTCAACCTGGCCTCTACAAATTGAAGTCGCTTGTTTTCCGGAATATCATGCCAAGTGAAGAAGGATTTTACGATGTGTAGCCGGTCAAGGAAGACATCTGGATCTTGACCTCCATGAAATTTGACACCTCAAGACGTGCATTTCGATTAGGCTCATATTGAATAGTAGTCTAATGGTGGTCAAGTCGGTCTATATACTCTCTCCATGGAGGGTTTTATCTCTCCATGTGCTCTCTCCTGGGAGGTACTATTTCGTGCTGGAATTGGTGATAAGGTTCACCAACCTGCACACTGTCAGACTGATGTGGAAGAGAGGCTGAATTAGATGCTTCTTGAGCCTAAACTAGGGACTTCAGAGCTTCTGTTGGCCTAGATATGGTGGCTGTGTCGCCAAGGTGGCTTGAATATCCACCAATTGGGCTTGTATAGACTTCATCTCGTCTTGCATCCCATGTACTGTGGTGGTTAACTTTCTCAATTCCCCTCTAATAGCTTCAATTTTTTGTCCATGCTCATCCCATATTTTAAGGCTTGCTCAACAAGAATTAGGGCCAAGAAAACCCTTTTCAAAAGACCCCAAAACTTTTAGGGCTACCCTAAACAACTGGGTTAGCTCAACAAGGTTTATGACTGATGAAAAAATCTAATAAAGAAATTTAGAGACTTCCCACCAATTTTAGGACTCTCCCTAAACTTCTAGGGTTTGGCTCTAATATTACACAAACACCTTTTGTTACAGATGGAGATCAAAAATACATTAGAAAAGTAGATCCAACAATGGGAATCTGCTTTTCATGAATCTCAGATTTTCAATGACAAAAGTTGATTTCACTGAAAATTAGTGGAAATACCAACAAAAATAGAATAGAATTTCTGTAAAGAGTTGCAGCAAAATATAGCCAAAATTTTGATATATACTTTTTGTTAAAATTAGATAATATTTGTATTTCCCTTGATTTTTATCCCCCCACAAAAAAAAATCAAAAATTTTGCCTAACTTTTCAAAATTTTGAAACATGTTTTCATGTTCAACATTAAATTTGTAAACAAGTGGGCCCCTATCCTTTTTGTTAAATTATACGATCTTACACTACCTATTTAGAAAATGAATATTTTTACCTCTTGTTCCAAGGTTGGCCAATAAAGGGATGGATGTGTTAGCAATGTGTATTTAGTGCTGTTTTGTATGGCAGAGGAGATCTCAGTGTTGTGTTTCTTTTGTTTTTCTTCCCCCATCTTGATTATTCTCCTCTTATCTTCTCCCCTCAATGTAATGATTTTCATTTATCAATCATGAAAGGTATAACAAAGAAGAGCTATTCCATGATTTGTTTTTCTTTCTTATCTTTTTAAGTTCTTTTCTAACACTGTGACAAAATTTAGAAAACTATATATATATATTACAGAACAGCCTGGAAATATTACAAGATTTTCAAAACATCACCAACATAAATGATGCAAATACAGATTTACGACCAACATTAGACAAGAGAAATTTGGATTTTGTAGAATCCAGGGTAGTTTTTCAAGCAGTAAGTATCATAATTTTCTTAAGTAATTATGTGTGATTAGGGAAGCAGAAAATTACCGAAATACCAGCAGGAGGATCACGGTAGCCAGTTAAAAGTGCAAACACATAGTTCTGACCATTGTGACGAGCCTGAAAAGACAAAACTTGGATACTGCATGGATAACAAGATAAATTTTTCAAAAAAACTCAAAATTCAAATGATTGGAATTACCTTGGTAACAAGGCTCAGATCCGGGGGATATGCCCCTCCATTAGCAAACCTTGCTGCTTGCTCATTCGCATATGGCTGAGGGAAACGATCACTCAGCTTACCAGGGCGAGTGAACATCTCACCCTCATCATTAGGCCCATCAACCACCTCAATCTCAGCAGCCATAGCTTTTGTCTCCTCTTCTGTATATGCCACTCCCACAAGATCACGATATGAAATGAGAGACATCGAATGGCAAGATGCACAAACTTGTTGGTAAACCTGGTGACCACGACGAATCCTGCTCACATTTATTGAGAACTCAAAAGTGTTACACTACATTCACAGAACCTAGGGATTGCATTTTGACATTTTCAGACATGTAACTCAACAAAATTACGGTTTTACTGTCATACTATATCATAACCATATTATTTCGATCAGCCAAAAATAATAATAATAATAAATTGTGGCATTCCTTCATGCCTGAAGATCTCAGGATCCGGAGCAAGCAATAAAAATTAGTAGATATTTGTTAAGAAAACACAATTTTGTTAAATAGTTTAACACAGAGAAAGTAACCATCTACTCACGATGCATGGTCATATGAACTCAGAATGCCTTTGTGAGGCCAAGGGTAGCTTGGGCACTCTAAGCCATGCTCTGCCTCATCAGCAGATGTTATTGTTGCAAAACTTAACAGCCCAGAAACACCTGCTCCAAGGAGTGCAAGTGCTCTAAGGGACTTCATGCCAGCAGACCCAAATCCATCTTGATTCTGCTTCAAAATATGGGAGGACAATGCTGGAGGGGCCTGCAAATTATAAGTGCATCAACTATTAGCATATAACGATGGAATGGCCTGCAAATTACAAGTGCAGCTACTATTAGCAAATAACGATGAAATGGAACCCAATAATGCAGTTGAAAATTAATTAAACTTTTGAAGGGACTTTTGGATGCAAGGCCAGTCTGACCGTTCAAGAAGAATCAAATCAGCACCATTAAGTTCTAATCTTTTTTGATGAACCATAAAGTTCTTGTCTGCCAATACACTGATTGGTGAGTTGGACAACAATCAACCACTTTGTGCTTTTTCTCGGTTGTAACTCCTTTCTCGTGTTACAATAAATTCTTATATTCACAGCCAGGACAGTGGTAACTTCTCAATCAGTGCCCCACCTGAAAACCGCCATCAATTTGCGTTCCCTCACTGTGAAAATCGTTCAGAATAAGTTGTTACTGATGTACCTGATTTAATTGGTTTCCCATCTGTCATTTTGAATTCTAAAGATCTTCCTATAACATACTCCACAACTATGATCTTTCAATTACTAATCTTCTTTTGCTTTCCTATTTTCCTGGTAAGCAGCTACAAAACTTTTTATGTAATACAAAAAGACAAAGGAGTATGCAACAGAGTTCCCCACTCCACATACAAGTATCTCTGCGCACAAAACTACAGGCAAATTATAAGGTATACAAAATATCTCAGTGCACATAACTACAGGAAAATTGCAACGTACACAAAAGTCAGAACCATAGCTAGATTCCAGGATGTGATGGATTAGATTAGTCATTAGTGATCACTACATCATTTCATCAAAGGGTTATAAATAAGCCCTCAGAGAAGAGTCCTTGTATGTATTAAGGACATAGAGACTAATCTTAGTCTCATCAATCTTTCCCACCACTAGGTCCAGAGAACCCCACAAAAGTCACCCCAACTGAAAAGAGAGAAAAAGGGCTTACAAAGCCATAGAAGAATCAGATGGGGATCAAACAAAAGGAACCAGGCCTCAACAGAGAATTTTCCTATTGTTCCTCATAAGATCCACTACTGCATTCTGCGGACTCATCAGAGCATAATGAAGGAAGACTTTGTAAGGATGATAACAATTTCCAAAAACAAAGTGCACAAAAAAATGTTAGGTGGAAAATTATTAGGACTTCTGAGTTCTGATCATAAGCTTAGTTGTTGTGTGTATACAAAGCATATTGGTTCCACCTTCCAACATCTTGTAAGGTGCCCTCCTGAAAGGTAGATGATGCGGCCAAGAAGAAACACAGCTGCTTGATTTAATTAGCAACATACCCAATTTCATTTCTCTGTAACTTGTCATTTACCTGTTACTCGCCAATGATGTGACAGCTATCTTCCTCTTCAAACACTCTCTTTTGCACTCCGAAACAAGAGGCTTTGCCACCCTTCCCTTCTCTCTTTATCTGTACAGGGTTCCATTCCCTTATTTTTCTCAAATTTTCTCAATCCTTCATTCTCTAGTTCTAACTATGTTGCTCCCATTATCTAGTTCAAAAAGGAGTTCTGCAAGTGTTGCTATCAGTGTCAATGGCAGAAATTATGACTGCCACCAGTAGCAGGGGATACAAAAGGTGACAACTATGTCAATTTTAAAGGTAACCACGGATGAATGTGGTAACAGAAACAACAATCGACAGCGGTATCTGCAGCTGCTGCAACAACAATCTTGGCTATTCCAACAGCATCTAATGCTGCAATTTGGTAAATGGAGAAGGATCTCTGTAAGGTTGGTGCAAATACAGACAAAAAAGAGATTGGGTGTGGATTGAGGAATGGTTCAATGTACAAGTGGTTGTGAGGGAATGAAGAAAGAAGAAAGTTATAAAAAAAAAAATCCAAAAAATTGGGTAGAACACAAATACACCCCTCAATCACCGTTGCCAGTCACTAGTCATTGCTGAATGCCAAGACTGTGTCCCTTCAATCATCATAGCCCACTCGTCTATCAAAGCGAGAATTGTAAATCCCCCTCCCCCGCTCTTCATGTTTTCTGGCCCCCTCTGCCCTCTTTCCAGCGAGACACCACCTTTCACACCAATAGTTTAATCCCTAGATAATTATCCCAAAAAAACAGTTTGAGCCCTAGATCAAGAGATTGAAATGCTCTTATATAGATGACTAGAACCATCTATCAAATCAAGAGTTATAAAAGCCCCCTCCCTCACGCTTCACGGTTTCCCCCTCAGTCCTAATGTTTTTGGTGAGACACCACCCTTCACACCAATAATTTGACCTCCAAAACCAAAGATCAAAATGCCCTTATATGGCTGATTAGGACCATTATAAACAATTTTTACCAATTTGTATTCATCGCCCTTTCGACGGCCCAGAATAACTACAGTACCTCTTTCCGCCTGTGTATCTCTCACCAGATGGCACTCACCAGCAAAGGTAATGTTTGTCACCTTGATCACAATACAATGGGTGGAATAATCATGGTTCTAAAACTCATGCCGATCCATCAGGATCAGGATCAGGATTGGCCTGAGCCAATCCGGAATCCCAGCATGGATCAGCGATCCCCTCAGATCAGACAAGGATTGGCTGGATCGGCCAACCCCTCCCCCCCCCATTTCACCTTCTAACTCACTAATCTACCTATTTCTACAAGTTTTGTGCATAAAAACCTTGTAGGTTAGTGGATTTTGGAGGATTGAAAGCGAAGATTTTAGGGTTCTTCAGAATTGGGATTTTGGGATAGCTTTTTTTTTTTTTTTTTGGGTCTCATCTGATCACTCCAGCTTTTGTGCACTCAAAATTCGTGCACAATGCATGTGCACGGACCAGAGAGTGGACACATCAGCACTGAAAAGTGAGAAGCACACCCCCAAAAAGTGTAAATCACTTTTCGGCGCTGATGTGTCCGCCCTTGGTTCATGCACACACATTGTGCACGAATTTTGAGTGCACAAAAGCTGGGCTCTTATCTGATTGAATCTCTTATGTTATACATCTAACGTGCTCAAAAACTTGTTTTATTTCTTTTAAATTAATCTAAAAGAGGTCTTCAGAAATAATTAGATATTTTATAATATTTTTTGGGGGGGGAACGATCCAAGACTAGCCGATCCATTGTGACCGATCCCCATCCCAATTTTTGATCTATGCTACAATCTCTTAGTCATTATGATTGATTGAACCCAAATAATTAAAAAGTTCACTGAGGCATCTCTTGGTTGCAATTTTAACTACTTATTCCTTTCTACTCTTTTTTTTTCTGAAATTGAATGCCATAATCAGTTTTGATCCCGCTTACCTTAAAACTTTTTTATTCTAGAACATCCCTCCAAAGATATGACTTGACATTTACCCCCTCTCTATTCTTGTCAATCAAAACAGTATCATCAATAAACAGCATCTGCCATTGGACTTCCTAATGTATCCCTAGTCAACTAATCCACAACCTATTAGCTATATATCACTTATATAATTTTCATGTATTACCAGCTTCTTCTTCTTCTTCTTTTGAATAAATGTATTACCAGCTTATCAAAGTACATTCTTTATAAGTAATCACACTTTCATGAACTGCATCATTTCAAAAATTAAAAATGATAATCTATGAGATAAACTGTACAGACATGTTATCTCCCTTTGGGTTTGTTGAGATCAATGGGTCTGATACTTTCTTTTATCAAAAAAAAAAAAAAAATGTATTTGATACTTTTTATCTAAGTTTGTCTTTTTAATAGTGTACAATTTCATGAACTTAATTATTTTTCAGATATATCTCATAATATGAAACAAACTATACAAATATGTCAGCATTTAGAGTTAGCTGAGGTACATGTGTTCCAATCTAGGGTTAATGTAATTTAAGGAAGAAAAAAACTTAAATCCATAATTCAAATTGGAGCCATGAGAGAATAGGCCACCGTTTACAGTTAGATAGGAATATGTTAAATCAGGAGTTGAATTATTAATTATAGGAATAACTCCGCCAATGTTTGTATCTTCAGACATTGCCGGTCCCAAGCCCGGATAAAGGAGGAGGGTGGTGTCAGGTTG
>JAOXJP010000008.1:12870439-12883204 GCA_025762735.1 Platanus orientalis | reverse complement strand
GGTTTACGAGGTATATGAATCCCAAAAGAGTGATTTTTTTTTTTTTTTGGGGGGGGGGGGGGTGACAATTGCATCGTATACCTGAACAGGACAGTCTTGCGAGCTGGAGAAAATCCTGAATGACATATATGAGATGTTGCTGCCGTTGGAATGGCTCCTTGGAAAACCTATGAGCTGGGAAAAAATTGATCTTATCTGGGCTTTATTGACATGTGGAAACCGGTATTAGCCGTATTGATATTTAATCAATTTGCATATTTTAATTTTGGACAATCCCCTTGACGTAAACAGGCTTAGACCAATGGAAAATAATATCTTTAAGACCTGGTAAGGACTAACTATTAAGTAATGATAGTGATGTGATTAACTAATACCACCCTCGGACAGAAGGAACAGGCCTATCACAGTAAGACCATCCTATGTCTGAGGCTGGGATCCTCTCATACTTGCAAGGCCATCTAATGGGACTCATATCTGCTAAGACGCAGATTTCGTGCGATGTCCATGGGCTTAACTCATAGGGGGTGGGATCCATACACCTTTTAAGTGTTTCATCACCCCCAAAAATTGTATGGACCTCACTCCTTTGTGTCTTACCTCAAGGGCATCGCACAAAGGAAAGTGTCTCATGAGATTTGAATCCCATCCAATGATGGTCTGTGATGCACACATACTCCCAATTTTTTTTTTTTGGGGGGGGGGGTACAAGTGCATCGCAGACCTTTACAAGACGATCTTGCAAGCTGGAAAAAATTCAGAATGACATATATGAGTTGTTGAAGGGGTTTTTTGAAAAACCCATGAGCTGGAAAAAATGGATCGTATGTGGACTTTATTGACACGTGGAAACCGCTACTTGCCTTATTGACATTAAATCAATTTGCATATTTTAATTATGGACAACTCCTTTGATGTCAGCAAGCTTAGACCAATGGAATATGATATTTTGAGACCTGGTAAGTATTAACTATTAAGTATCGATGGTGATGTGATTAAGACATGATCAACAAATACCACTCTCGGACAAGGTTCGTCTACAGTTTAAACTCCTTTACAGTCACAAATAGGCTTATCACATCGACAAACATGGCTCATTATTTTCACCCGTCGGAATTGAATTTCAAATTTCAGTCAAATCAAAGCCACTACCATGTAAATGATTCTCCATACCAACTTCACTTCATATGCAAACCGTATAGAAAGTTATAAGCTTAATTTGAATTTACTCCAAACATATGTTCTGTGATGAAAAAGTGCTTGTGAGCAATTAAAGGCTGCCACGTAATATGTTAGGGTTTAAAACATAATAAATGTTCGGTTGAAAAAGTAAACGTCGAAACTGAGAATGATTGTGATGAATAAACCTCTATAGGCGTGCTACATATTGATACAATATGTGATTTTGAATTTGGTGTTTTCTTTTTTTTTTAATAAAGTGTTCAAATGAACATTTTCTCCCTATTTAAAAGAGGTAGCAAATGCAACAAACCCTCACGTGCCATCTTATGGTATGGAGACACGGAGGAACATACCGTTTTGGTGTAGCTTTCTCAATTCAAAAATGCATCATGTCTCAATATGTGACATGCTTAGAGAGGTTTTTATTTATTTTTGTATCACAAACAATCAATCTCCATTTGCTCCGGGGTGGAGAAGCGAGGCTCATTTTTTTTTTTGGTAATTTAGCAAGGCCCATTCTTGTACCAAGGAAAACATGACAAAAAAAATAATAGCTCTCATGCAATCGCTTACCCTAAAAAGAAAAGGTGTTCTGTTTGTTAAGGATTTGACGTCTAGTATACCACGGGGCTTAAAATGGAATAAAATGGGAATAAAATGGACGGGACTTTGATGTTAGCCCCATGGTGTCTAGGACAGAACATTCGCCCTCAGGTTCAAATTACCTTTCTTGCCACTTTTTTGTGTCTTCTTTGATGGTAGGGTTGCTTTGTTTGACACGAACCTAACACGAAATTAGCGGGTTAAGGTTGACTAAAAATAGTATACCATTAACTTGAATGACAAGCCGCGACATGAATTACCATACAACAGTGAACCCAATACAAAATTAATGGGTCAGGTTTGATTGTAAACGTTTTTGGAGTCAAAGCAGGTTGACCCGTCTTGAGACCCGACCCGCTTTGACATGATTAACACAAATTACCACCCCTAAATTTTAATGCAAGATATATGGTCCCTTGTGTTTTTGCTGGAAAAGGATTCTCTGTAGTAAAAAAATCCTGCCGGCAGTTGGCAGTGGAATTCAATCCACGCCACATTATCTAAAAATTTTAAAATACGAAACCCTGAATGACGTGGCGTAGATTAAACACTATCACCAATTGCCGCTAGATTTTTTTTTAACTGTAGAGAATTATCTGCCATTTTTTTTCAAGAGCTAAACGTCCGCAGCCGCAGGCAGTGTCGTGTGGTACAGAAGCTTTGTTAAAAAAGAAAGAAAGAATGGAGTGTAAGCGAGTCTCGATATTTTTTCAGTTCTGCTCGCCGGAATTTCTTCATAATCCGGTCGATACTGAAAGTGATTAACAGAGAATCGGCCGGATTCCAGCTCTTTTAACTTCCAATTATCCGAACAAAATCGCCGGGAAGACAAGGTTTTTTGTTTTTGTCTTGTTTTCTAGTTTTTGGTCTTCAAATCTAACGAAAATTTTGGTGAATCTCGACTTTTCCACTTTTTTTCTTTTTAGCGAAAAAAGTAGCAGAGATTATGCATTCTTACGTGGATTTCCAATATTAGATTCTCTTTTGTACTCCATTTCCAATTTCAGAATGAAATGCTTCTTTAAAATCTTCCAGTTATTTTTTATACTTTTGTGTGTGTGTTTATATTATTAAAAGCATAGATTTGAAGTCAGATCGCCTCTACATTCAGCCATGAAACACTGATTTTTTTTTGGTAACTATTACACTACATTGAATTTCTTTAGGTGCCTCTCTGTTTAGAGAGAGAGAGAGAGAGAGAGTTTTTTTTTAATGAATTTCGACTTATCTTCAAAATTATGAGATTTTTTTATATTTTTTTATTTTTGGTTGAACGCTGGATGCTTTGGAAATGAGGTAAAAAGAGTATATGTTTTTGGAAATCCATCTAGGAATGAATATTCTCTGCTTCTCTTTTCGTTGGGTGAATGCTTCTTTTAAATCTTCTGATTGTTTTTCTATATTTTTATGATTTTTTAAATTACTGTTAAATGCATATATTCTTACCTTTCAGAGTCAGATCGCCACTTTATTCAGCTAAAGAACATTGAATTTCAACTTATCTTAAAAAAAGATGAGATATTTTGGTTTTTTTCTTAAATTTTAGTGTGCTTAGAAGGGTGGATACTTTGGAAATGTGGTAAAAGAGTGTCTGATGTTGGAAATCCATGTAAGAATGAATGTTCTCTGCTTTATGTGAATGCTCAGTAATGAAATGCTTCTTTAGAATCTTCTGATTATTTTTTATGTTTCTATTGTTATTATTAAATGCATAGGTTATTACCTTTCAGAGTCAGATTGCCTTTTTATTCGGCTAACGAACATTGAATTGAATCTAGGCGACGCCTTCTTTCTACTGAGGAGACAAGTAATTCATCAGGTTGGACTGAGTTGCAGAGCAATGGGGCATTTGTCATCTCTGTTCAATGGACTGGCAAGGTCTCTATGTGTCAAAAGAAGGAAGAACCGTGGGAATGATGTTGGAAGGGAAGCTGTTGAAGCAATGGCGAAAGAAGCGAAAAAGAATGACTTGATATTGCATTCTTCGGGCATTGTTAATGCTGATGGTTCTAACAATTTTGCCTCAGTTTTTTCTAAGAGAGGAAAGAAAGGAGTGAACCAGGATTGCTTCATTGTGTGGGAGGTATGGCTTGTATCATGTTTTAGAAACTTGATTAGCTTCTTTTGTATATTCATAGAATAAACTTTAGATGTTTATTTTGTGTAAAAAAGAAAAACTTGTGAAAAGTAAGGTTGGTGTTCTTCTGACTTGTGTGTGTGTGTTTAGTTTGATTATTTTTTAATGAGAGGTTGGGATTTATTTTTTGCTTGGTTTGTAGGAATTTGGATGCCAAGCAGACATGATCTTCTGTGGGGTTTTCGATGGACATGGTCCATGGGGCCACTATGTAGCAAAAAGAGTCAGGGAATCGATGCCATCATCTTTGTTGTGTAATTGGCAGGAGATACTAACTTTAACATCCCTCGACCCAGATATTGATTTGGGATCAGATAAGAAACTTCATCGGTCTGATTTATGGAAAGAATCCTACCTAAAAACTTGTGCAGCCATTGACCAGGAGCTCAAGCAGCATCGTAGGATTGATTCCTACTACAGCGGTACGACAGCTCTGTCAATTGTTAGACAGGTAGTGAGAAAGTTTAGTTTTGTAATGTTTGGTACTACATGAGATATACTTGATTTTGTTAATTTGTTCTTTCTGTTGGCTGTTGAATATGTGTTCTCTTATGATTTATAGTTATTTATTCGAAATTCAGATCTCTTGTAATTTTTCTTGCTCTCCATTAAAATGTTGTTTACTAAAAAAAATGAAAGAAATTACATCTTGCAGATGCACAAGGTGGTATCTGTACTGATTAAGATGGAAAACAGGAATACACATACTAATATATATGAACACAAGACTAGGTTGATTGTGTACAAACATTCGTGATTCGGTTGATTGTGTATAGACTACAGACATTCTTGTTCACATATCACTTTTGGATGGATTCCCCATAAATTATGGCCAAGCCGAGAGAAAACCATATAAAGAATTAGGATAATGAAACCATGTTGTGGAAAAACTGTTGGATATTTTGATATTACTCTATTCATTGGGGATGGATAAAGTATAGATACTGAATAAATCATAAAGTAATGAGTATCCTCAAGAGGAACAAAATGGTACTTGGCAACATTAAAACTTTTTGTTAGTTGTGGGATGCTTATTTGTTGCTTAAATTGTGAATATCAAAATTAGTTGGGAAAAGTGAGAAAAAATTTCTCAGAGTGATTTACTAAGATTGGATTGTTGCATAATGTCAAAGCATTGTTACTTGATTCTAATAAGGTCTCCTGTGTATTCTGTTCATCAAAAGATCATTATGTTATACAAAGTGACTTCAGGGGAAACCTCCACTAATCCCCATTGAAGTGAGGAATAGAATTACACAACCTTCCTAGCTCATACATATGCTGTCGATCTAGATTGTCTTACTTTATAAGCCATCTGTTTTGGTCGACTGCACCTAATGGCATATCCATTGAATTATTCCAGCTGTATGCAAGTTACTTGATTTTGGTATTCACTATAGCAGTGGACAATATTCCCCAGTAGAAGTTTATTAATTAGATGATTATCACACTGTTTACTGCTGTGATTTGGGGGCTATGACTCATCCAAGGGGTGGTGGCACTTCAATTAAAGAGTTGGAATTGATGACCCTTATATTTTGTGGTAATTGGGTAGATAATAGCATATGTTATCTGCTAAATGGTACAAGTCATTTATTATATTTTTCTCTCACACAAGAAGTCCTAGAAGGCAGAGGTTTTCATCCAAATATAGAAAGCTTGGCATGTCCACTTTCTTCTCCTTCATGTTGGTGTTATTAGGAGCCACCAGAAAGTTACTAGTACCTAATGGTTTAGAGGCTAATCCTCTATATTGTGAAATATAATTTCTTCAAGTAGGTGGCATAGTCTCTTTTTCGTCATTTCTCTCATGGTATGTTACTTTTGTTCATTTTAATGCAATGGAGATTGTTGATATTGTTTTATTTTTCTCTAAGTAAATCCAGATTCGTTTGCAGGAAAAAAATGATGTTGTGTTCGAAATCCTTGTTTGTTTGGTTTATTAGTTCAGGACCTAGCTTAGTACTTTGAGCTTAATCAAATTGATGTTTTGTTAGGGTGAACTCCTTGTTATAGCAAATGTTGGCGACTCTCGTGCTGTGCTGGCTACCACTTCTGATGATGGCTGCTTGGTACCGATTCAGCTTACTGTTGACTTCAAGCCAAATTTACCTCGTTAGTTCCTCTCTCTCTCTCTCTCTCTCTCTCTCTCTCTCTCTATCTATCTATCTATCCTCTGGATCCTTACTCCTCTGTTAGTGTTTGTTACAGAGGAAACAGAGAGGATAACCCAGTGCAAAGGGCGGGTTTTTTGTTTACATGATGAACCAGGGGTGCACAGGGTCTGGCTACCACATGAGGAAACACCAGGACTGGCAATGTCTCGAGCCTTTGGAGACTATTGTGTAAAGGACTTTGGGGTTATTTCTGTGCCTGAAGTCACACAAAGGAAGATAACCAGCAAAGACCAATTTGTTGTGCTGGCAACAGATGGGGTATGTCTTGCACTGTTGGTAACGCCAACTTTTACTTGATCACATAATCCACCACATCTTCTTTGCTTGGATTTTAGCCATCATAGTAAGGATTTATAAAAAACAATATTGCGTTTGATATATATTTGAGATAATGAGAAGTTCTCGCAAATTTAGAAGAACAAAGCACTAAATATTTATGTGCAGGCAGCAAAAAATCATTTTAATTTTATAAGCCATAGAGACCTCTAGAAATCTTCCAAAGATTATTTTACTTAGGGCCTGTTTGGCAGCAACCTGTAATGAAATCATTTCATTTCAAATTTCCAAGGCATTTGTAGTCACAAGGTGTTGGTTCAAAATGACTTCATTCAGCTTTATACTTGGTAGCTTAGATCATTTCATTTTATATGAAACCTAAGATGACTTCATTTCTAATGTTAGTTAACAAATCAGTATAAATTGAATGAGTTCATTTTGAAACATCACTTTATCACTACAAAATGCCTTGGAAATTTGAAATGAAATGATTACATTACAGGTGGCTGCCAAACAGGCCCTTAGTAAATAAATAAGCAGGAAATGTATGTTTTTTAATAGAAATGTTTGGCCTCTTTCCCCTAATGATCATTATCAAGCATTTGGATCTGTGAACCTTTTGTTAAATTTTTTCTTCAGGTAAAAAGATCAAAGATCAACTTGTAGTCCTTAGTAACTAAGGAGATATTCTGTAGATACTGGTTTAAACTTTAAGGTGGACTACAAATGTCAGCAACAATATGTGCAAAAACATCCTGATTACTCCCCACCCACCCAATAAAACAAAATAAAGGAAAGAAAGGAAATCTTGTCTGGTCAGAATGCTTTAGGAATATTTTTCTGGGGCACTAAATTATTTTTAATTTTGGAAACAGATTGTTATTGCTGGATATGCTTAAGGAGTTTTAAAAGTCCTTTTCTATCATTAGAACATAGGGTAGGACTATAATTAATTACAATTCCTTTTGCTTTTATCTTGCAGGTGTGGGATGTTATCTCCAACCAAGAAGCAGTACAGATTGTTTCTTCAACGCCAGAGAAGGCAAAATCAGCTAAACAGCTGGTTGAGTCTGCCGTCCTTGCATGGAAATGTAAGAGACGGGGCATTGCAATGGATGACATTTCAGCCATTTGCCTCTTTTTCCACTCTTCCTCACCCACTCAGCAGGTCGACTCCATTTTGCTGCCAAACCAGGCATGAGTAAGAGCAATTTAATTGCTTTTGATGGTCATTTTCTTTTTCTTTTTTTGGATGTATTGTAATCATGTCTAAATGTAAATGACTTAGTTGGAAGATGCATGTCCTTAGCACCCCCCAACCCCCTCCCCAACTTTTGCTAGATGAGATTTACTTGTCTTTGGGATCTAGGCCTGCCAAGGAAACAAGAACGGAGTTTTTGTAGAAACGTATGGGGGTGCTCATGATTGGCCACACCCACTACCTGTCCCTTGGAGAAGGGACTATTGAAGATATCATATGTACTATGCATTCTTTCTCCCATCCTACTTTCAATGCTTCATTTTTAGTTCACTAAACTCTCCCAAACAACCTCCAGTTTCTTTTTTTCCTTGTCTCATTCTCTATCCACCTCCCTAACATCTCTCTACCTTCCCATACATATTTCTCTCTCCACATTCTCTAAGTATTCTCTCTCCTATCATACCTTTAAGTCTCCCTCTTTATCCCTTAAAATCTCTCCAACTTCTTTCTATAACCCCAAGTTTCTTTCATTCCTTGTCTCCTTAACCAGTTTTTCCCTCTCTTTGTTTCTCTCCATATTTCTACACGTAACTGAAACTTGCACAATCATCATCTTCGTTTCTTAGCCGTATAAACAAAGAGCAGCAACCATCTTTCCCCATCCATGAGTATTGTTGTTGGTGTTGTAATGGCAGCAAACACGCGTGGAAATGGACCAAAGAAAATTCATTTGTATAGTGACTTTGCAATTCCTTAAATCATTGAGATGATCAGCAGATGTCAGAATATGTATGATTTCTTTTAGTGCGTTTCTTTTTTAATTTTTTTAATTTTGGTTACAGATACAGGTACAAGTACAAATCTGTATTTTTGTATTTTGATTGATTTTAACTATATATCTCTCGGTGTTGTATTATTGGAATTAGTGTTGCTCTTGGTTGCATTTTTTACATAATATGTTTTAACTTATTATTGTTTTTGCATTTAGCAATCTCTACTCTCTGTTTTTTTTATTGATAACCAGCCTCTTAGAGCACTTGACTAAATCTTCGGGACACTTGCACTACCTGCCACTCCCACATATCAGGTAAATCGGTTTTTTTTAACACCTGGGCACCTAACTAAATCTTCATTGTGCTTATACTGAAATTATGATTATGGATCATAATTTTTATAATTGTTTCTATATATTCTTCATTTTTTTCAACTAAATTTTTATGCATATTGATTATTAATAGGATTTGTCAATTTATTTCAAATATAAAATTTTCGCAAATTCATTCTATTGTATTAGATTGTGAATGATCTTTTAAACTATTTAGTACTTCTTCAATTGATTTTTTTTTCATTTTTTTCAAAAACAATTAAATTTTAGGAATTTTGTTTATTAATGGGATTTATTAGTTTATTTCTAATTTTATATTTCCACAAATTTGAGTATTAAGATTTTGAAGGATTCTTTAAATAATCTAGTAATTTTTGTTTCTTCATTTTTTTCAACAAATAAATTATAGGGATGTCATTCCCTAATTCTTCTCAGTCACATCTCCTTTATCTTCTTTTTTTCCTCACCCACATCACTCTCTCCTAAATTGAATAAAAAATGGCTTCCTCTTTAAGTCTTTTGCTGTCTTCCAAAATTCTATATTTCCTCACTCGCCCATGTCTCCTTTTAATCATAGTTGGATACTAATTCTCTATTATTTTTTTTTACTTTTTTTATTACTCACCCATGCTTGCACAAGTTCATTTGCTAGTATATACTAAAGTAATAGGTTGTTGAGGTGGAAACCCCTAATGATTTTTATTTGGTTTTTTATTTTTATTTTTTTATTTTTTTATGAGAGTGTCATATGGACACTCCCACATTTTCTGTTTTCTCCCTTCTTTTCTTTGTTTATTGTTTTAAATTCCATCAAAACCTAAAATCTCACTCTCTCATTCACAACCTTATCACTTTTCTTTTCTCATCCACATCTCTCCTAATTTGAATAAAACAACCATGTCTCCCTCCTCTAAACATAATTGGACACCAAAGCCCTATTTTTATACACCCACTCATGTCTCCCTCTTCTAATCATAGTTGGATGTTACTTGTTTCAATTCTATTATGTTTTTCTTTTAGTTGATTTAGTTTCAGGTTTTTATTTTTATTTTTTTTTTACTTTTAGTACCTACCAAAACTATACACCACATCAATTGGATATGAATTCTCTCATGGTTTCTCTCCTCTTCCATTCTTGTCTTAAACTTTTATATACTTGTTCAAAAGGGTTTGAGTGATACTCAATATCACAACATCTCATCACAACCTTATTTAGAATTGGTTTGATTGAACCAAACCAAAGCCAACCCATTAATCCAGTTGTGAATGATATAAAGATAATCTATTCTAGTTCTTATCCGATTGGTTGATAATCTTTATAGGGCCGTCAATGGTAGTAGAGTGAAGCTATCTAGATCTTGATCAAATGATCAAAAAGTCATTATTTGATAAGAATTTGATACAATGCGCCAAATTGTATTGTTGACAATATTTCAAACAAAATTTGAAGCCTTGATCGACAAAATGATTATTCATAAAGATAATGACATATCTCATTACATCAACATTAAATAGTTACCAATCTCATTCAAAGTCATCATGGTCCAACCAAAGGAGTCTGTTATGTTATCAAATTTTTTGATAACAGAAGGCACCATATACATTGAGAAACCCAATGAGCCTAATTACAATAGGTGGAGAAAGGATGATAGATTATCTACTTATTCAAAAAAAATTAAATTATGTTTTTAACACACCAAAAGCTATACTGTAGGAAAATAATGACAATTGAAATGTTGATTAACCACAATAAAAATGGGAGGATGACAATTTGATTGCCAAACATGTCATCTTGACCAACATGGATGACAATCTCACATCTTCTTTTATAAGGACTTAAATATTACCAAAGAGATTATGGGCAATATGAGACTAGTTCTAAAATCTATATCCAATTGTTTTTAGAAATGTATAACACTACTAAGGTAAATAAAGGGGATAATGTGTTCACACAAAAAAATAATAATAATAATAAATAAATAAAGGGAAAAATGTGAATGATCATATTAATCATGTCCCTCATTACGAAAAATCTTAGTGTAACGATACGTTGATTGCAAGCAAGATGCAAGCTTCAATGATGTTGAAGAGTTTTATTACCTCCATGGGACTGTTGTCATTGCAATTAATTGTTCAAGTCAAACATTACCTGTTGACATGAACTTTTTCTGTGAGCAAAGCTTGTACGATGCACCAGATCAGTCTAATCAAAACAGTGATATGATGTGCATTTAATAATGTATATGCTACAAATCATGATGGGATAACATGACATGTGTCACAAGTCATGGAAGTAAAATTACCCATAAAAATAAATTCACGTCTGCAAATAAAATATCCTATAGGTTGTCAAGTGGCACTTGACTCACATGAGTGAAATTCTACCTTAAATAAGATAGCCTTTCAAGTATCCATACAACAAGTGACACATGGCAGCACCAACATCTTGGCGAGTAAAGCCCCCAAAGATGACACATGGCACATTCCTTGCAAGAGTAAAATTTCACATATTGAAGACAAAGCCTTACAAGTATCATTCATCAACCGACACGTGGTAGAAATTGCTATTTGAAGCTTATAGGACACATGCCAATCTCATGTGTTAATCTTGCACACCTTTGTACTAAATGTAGAATGTTTAGATAACAAAGATTTATAGTAGTCTAGTGGAAGATGCGATATTGTTCTTGATCTTTGATCCTCTCCTTAACATTGTTCTTCCTGTGCCTGTACCAATAAAAAAAAGGTGGTAATAGAGCAAGGTTTCCTTGTGAAACAAAATTTGGACTTCTTATTGCATGGCTTTAGTTTTCTAAGCTTGTATTTCTTCAAGTGCCAGAATTGATAGAAGAGAACACCACATTGTACACAATGACCTCAAAATACGGTTGCTGGTAACCATTGAGGAGCCGGAACGTTTCGGGGTCTTGGTAAATTCACTAAATAGTGGGTAAATTTGTTTTTTCGAAGTTAAAAACCAAGACTGGAGGCTGATAACGGTTTGCCGTCAACATATAGCAAAAGGCTTAGTCCTGATCAAGGTTCAGCGATTTAAACAGTTGGTTTGACCGTTCCTGGTTGGTTCGATAGATTAATCCAGTTTGTCTCTGCCTTGAATAAAATGTGTTTTGGCCTTTTATTTGACAAAAGTTTTTCTTTATTGGAATGGAAAGAAAATGAAATAATAAATAAAGAATCAGGTTGGAATCCTAGATAAGACTATAGTTTTGTGAACCGGACTGACCATCAAACCAGTAAGGTGGATGGTTCAGGTCCAACCGGATCTGACTACCAGTTTACATGATCTAACCACGGTTCATTTCAAACATAAGTAAATTATAATAAAATATCAAAAAATTAAACAATTCATAATGCATTAGAAAGCTTACGACCGGAAATTTAATTTTTACATACAAAAAATGTAACAAAATACCAAAAGATAAAACAATTCATGAAAAGTGCGATTGAAATTTGGAAAGACATGTTTCTAACTTTTTCTTCTTAATTTGTTTAAAAAGTAAAAATCGCTTGGTTTTATTTGAACCAGGTTTGTAAAAAAACTCATGAGTTTTGATGGGTTTCGTCAGTTGCATACAATTTTTAGCAGATTATGGTTTTAAGCTCTTATAGAACCATTTAGGGTGCCAGGTTCCAGTCAAAACAGATTGGACCACCTGGTATGATCCGATTTTTAAAACTGTGGATTAAACTATTACTCATGGTTACTTCTAATCTGGGTTGGCCCATAACGAAATAAATGTTCTGTCCAGGATTTGGTGCCCAGGACACCAGTGGACTTCACATAGACATCATGGTTATTTATTTTCTTTCTGTATTTTCCTGATAATCAGTTCGGATTGGCGGTTTATTTTCAGATCACATCCACTCCTCATCATCACCAATCCAAAATAATGCAATATAATTGAATCGTGTAGATCTCAGAAGTAGTTAGGTTAACTTAAACGTAAGGAGATTTTCGTAATTTAATCATGTATGTAGGGTTTAACTTGGAACGAATCTTGTGAGAACCGTGAAAACGGCACCAGAGGGGCTGACGCATCAGTACCAAAAAGTGATTTGCACTTTT
>JAOXJP010000008.1:12841448-12859315 GCA_025762735.1 Platanus orientalis | reverse complement strand
AAGTTTTCTAAAAACATAACTTTCTAAAAACTTATTTTCCTAAAAATTAAAACTCAAAACTTCCTAAAAACACTATTTCCGTTTTTAGTGACCACCCCTTAGTGATTTGGTCATAACTTTCTCAAATCACCTCAGAATTACGCAATCTTAGTCTCATTAGAAAGGTAACTGAATAACCTATCTATCTACACCAAAATCAAGCCCAAAAATCAAGTTTTGACCTTCAAAAAAGTAGGTTGAACATAAAAAACGGGATTACTCTAAAAAGCTCAAAGTTTGGTACTATTGGCCTTATTATATGGACACATAAAATATTGTACCCCCCGTTAAAAGACCATAAATAATTCCACATAACATGTACCCTTAAATCTAGCCCTCTTATGTGGGGGTACATACATAAGTCTTGCTTGATTGTCTGCATCAAAAAGCACAATGAAGAAATAAGAGATATTGTTCATTTTACCTATTTGTATGTATATCATCCTCTACCATGGTTGATACATTTAAGAAAATACCCATTTTGAGCCACAAGAATAACGCATGATATCCTATTTGTCCTTTTCTTCTTTGGCACATTTCATAGATCAAAAAATGTTGCCTTTCTCCCAAACCCATTCCACATGGTTATCATCTCTTCCAACATGCTTACATAAGTATATGCAGTTCGTACCTTGCTTAAATATTGGGTGACATGCTGCTCATTGGAATTGCTTGCTTGTGGAACAGACATGTATAAACCATACACATCCTGGTCCCTCACCTCAAATTATACAAACAACTGCATAACAGGCCATGTAACTGCATAACATGTCAGCTCCACAACTGGTCCCTTACCTTAAAATTTAAGGAAACTAAATTTGGTATGCAATAGCAACTGCATAACAGGACATGTACTGTTAAAGCCAATTACCTGAGATGCACACCATTCTAGGTGATTGAACCACCATGAGCTTGCCCCTTAAACCTTTCCCCATGCAGCTATACCTTTTTCTTGTAGGCAAAAATAGTTCCCACAGTAGAGATCCAATCAATAAATGCATCTGGGTCTAAATCCACATCAAATTCAAGAATCTCAATTTTAATGCCGTATTTGTGTTTAGTATGGTGTAGATATGTAAGATAGCCCTATGAGTTGAAAAATTGATTGGTGGAGGCATGTGTTGCAGGGTAGCCAATGAATTCCATATCCATTGGCTTGAGGCTTGTTCTCTTTGAATATAATGGACGCTTTGAATGAATGCAAGCTCTGAAATTGTGCCATGATTTGATCAAATTGGAGCTCCATTTATTGCGTTAAGAGTAACAAATTGTTGCCACAAAGAACTGACTTGTCGCTGTAAAGAAAAGAAAAAAAATTGCTCAAAACTAGCCTTAACCTTTTGTTTCTGCTTTGCACCAAATTTAACTTCCATATCAATAGTAAAGGGCAGATTTTTATTGGCATTTTAGCACAAATAATCAGGACCTTCCCTCTGATACCAAATTTGAAATATTACAAAAACAACTCGGATGCGGAAGTGATCGGACTTGAGTAGTAACTTTTGACCCAGGGGCTTGGAATTACTTATGGGATGGTTTGTTCAGCATGGGTTGATGTTTTGTATGTATTTGGTTGATTTGCTTTTTCTTGCTTTTATTTTGTTTGTGTCATTCCATCACCAGTTACGTGATTTCTTTTTTCTTTTGAATAAAACTTCATATCATTGTAAAAGAAATAAAAAATAAAAACCAACAACAACAAAAAAGCTTGGATGCATGTAGTATAATGAAAATAACCCAGAAATTAATGCAACTTATAGGTTTTATGTAACAATCAGAAAGAACCCACATGTTCCCAATTGATCATTCTTCTATAATAGCCTTGACTAGCACTAAGCAGTGAGTCAAAACTAGTTGTTGAATCATATTTTTAATGTATGCACACAAGATTCACATGTTTTAATGCATGTGAGCAGATCAGATTTAAAAAATATATATCTTTTACCAATAAAGAAACTTTAATAAATTCACAAAGAAATATAAAAGGAAAAAATCAAGAGACTTCTAGAAGAACGAACAAGTAAGAGTTTAACAGACTATAAACCAAAAAGTTATGAAGAGGTGGATTTGCTTAGTTGACAACACTCCCAAGTATCTTTGGAGCCAAATTCTGGTGAATAGCTCTTCCAATAATTTTACTGCCAATGATTGAACAACAAAAAGTTTCAGCTATGTATTTAAAAATATGAACCTAATATGCTCTAAAGCTACAAGTTTTCTATTTCATCTGAATAAGAGTAGAACTCAAGTTATTGTAGCAATATGTAACATAAAGTGGTTCCTGTTTCAAAATCATACTTTCTCCATTTCCATTTCTGATTTGTCTTGTCTCTTTTTTCTTTTTCTTTTTTTTTTTTTTTTTTGACTGAGATAATTTAGAGCTAAAAGATATAAAGAATGTCCAACAACAATTTTTCAATCACTGTCAATTGGTTGACAACTTGTTCATAACCCTCTATTTCGTGTGAATAGAGATAAAAAATTGGTGCAGGCAAAAAAAATAAAAAAATGGTCATTAGCATATCAGGATGTGCTACTATAATACAGAGAACTTCTGAGTATCAAGCATAGCATTCAAATATTATAAGATCAAATGTAGCAAACCACAGGAGAAGGCAATCACTTTATCTTCAACATTCAAAAATATTCACACGAAATGCACCACAGCAATCCATTGGTACTTGCCTGGAGCAAACGTTACACAAGTGCTAGAAGAGAACTCCTTGTGTTCTCGAAGAATGTATGTTAAGAGCGCAGCAGTACCGCCACCCAGTGAGTGCCCAACAATCTGAAAAAAAAAAAACAAAAACAAGAAAATCTTAGTAACCATTATCCAAGTACCATGACCATATGAGGTTGTATGGGTAAATATGAAAACTTTTGTGGAGAAGCATCCACGACCATATAAGGTTGAGTGGGTAAATAATATTCTCTTCCTCTAACCAAGGGATGTGTAGTATCATTTGAAATTGGGTCAATAATGATTCTCTAGTGTGATATGATTCCAATGAAGGTCAAATAAATCATGTTTAGGCAAACTTGGCTTTATGACAGGAACATGGAGCACAATGGAAAGGCTAATACACATTCTTCCAAAATAATGATACGAAAGTTACTCTTGAGCTTATCAATGTGAAAGTTGTCAAGAAATCAAAGGAGAACATGAAACCAAAGAAGGTTGACAAGGAATATGTATGAACATGGAAATTGTGAAAGACGAGGAGAAGCAAGGAAAATCATCAAGGTAATCGATGAGCCAAAACTTTCGATATCAACACTACCTTCAACTCTCAGTCAACAAACAAATATCTTGGACAAGCTAGTTTCTCAGGATCTAACAAATTGATGAAACATACATTGAGCTTCTTCCAATACAAGCCAACAAAGGCACATGGAGAAAGTTGACATCAGAATGTTCTTCATCACAGAGTATATATATTTTGGAAGAATAACTTAAATTATGTAAATGGAAAAAAAGAGAACAAACAAAACATAAGACTACATGCGAACAGCCCAAGCTGCAGTCAATCAACACAAACAACCAACACTAACACACTCCCGGAATATAATCACCCACAAACCCAGAATGCTGCCTAGCACTCTATTTAGCCAAACAATCTGCAACCGAATTTTGGGAACAAGGAATATGACACAACTGCGCTTGAGTGTCCCTCACCAATGCCCTAATTTCTTGAATGATGTGAGCCACCCTCCAGGAGCCACGCATGTTACCAAGACCTCAGCTAATAACCGTCTTGGAATCTCCCACAACCACACAGCCCATATGCCCCGTAGCTTTTAAGATTCTCAATCCTTCAAGCAGGCCGACTATTTCAGCCATGTTTGAATCAGCCACACCAATCAAACGTCCTTTCACCATAATGACCATTCCCTGGGGGTCCCTCATGACACACCCAAAACCAGAAGGACCCAGGTTTCCAAAGGACACCCCATCAAAGTTAATCTTCACCTTTCCATCCTCCAGAAGGGTCCACAAATCATGAACATCCCTCTATCCATACCAAGGGAGAGATATACATGTAGACCATCCTCTCATCATATCATCCATCGAAAAAGTGGAGAATTCTTTTTTCATTAACGCCCAAGAGCTAGTCTCACATAGTATAGAGTTAATGACAACTCCCACATTCTTCTTTTTATCCTCAAAGATTCTTCTATTTCTTTCCTTCCACAACCCCCACACCACACCTTGGAAGAGAGCTTGGGCAAAAAAATTCTCCCCACCCCCTAGATACCCCTCCCCCATTAATGAGCGGAATCCCCTACATATTCTGGCATGGTAAAATGGAAGGAGAGCCCTTGTTTGAAGTAGTTTCACACATGCGAAACAAATTCACAATGTAAAAATATGTAACTCCCAGTCTCTCCATCCTTGCCACACAAATGGCATATCGAGGGAGACAAAACCATAAATGGTCTCCTTCTTTGAAGGATATCCAAAGCATTTTGCCAATCTAAAGAGGCTATTCAAGAGAAAGCCTTCACTCTCGAAGGAACAACAAACCTCCAGATGATGCGAAACGGGAACTAGGGGGAAGAAGAGTTAGAGATAATAAGAATAGAGGACTTTGTGGAGAAACAACCATTCCAGGATGGGGACCAAATTTGGGAATCCTCACATGAGGTTGATAAGTATACAAGATTGAGATCATCAATGAACTTACCTACCAGGTCAACCTCCCATTCAAAAGGATCCCTGGAGAGTAAGAGATTCCATAGGACACCCTGAGGGCTTAGGGACAACATATCATGCACCTTAGCGTCCTTATGTAAAGCAATGTAAAAGACCCATGGGTATGCAATTGCTAGGGGAGAGTTGCCCCACCATAGGTCTTTCCAAAAACCTTAGACCCATTACCAAGAAGAAATCGAGTATGGGGGAAAAATAGGGGACTTATTTGATTGATATGTTTCCAACACAAGGATTAAGACTGGGACGTGAGATGATTGTTATCCCACACTTTGCATTGATCCCATACCTTCTACGAATAATGAAATGTCATTAACAACCTTGTTCCGTTGAGAATCTCCAAAGCCACTTCCCCAGCAAAGCCAAATTGTTCTCCTTGATTCTTCCTAGACCAAGGCCACCATGTTCTTTAGACTGAACCACAACCTCCCACTTCACAAGATGATCCTTCTTAAAACAACTCCCTTCCCATAAAAAATTCCTCTAAAATCTTTCAATGGAAGACACCACCTTTTGAGGCATTTGACGCAAAGACATATAGTATACCGGGATATTTGACAGGGCTACTTTGATCAAGGTGATCCTCCCATTGAGAGAGATATAACTTCTCTTCCACAAGACTAATTTCTTAGATACCTTCACCACAGGATCCCAAAAAAAAAAAGTCAATCTAGGATTACCACCAAAAGGCATTCCCAAGTATTTAAGCAGTCACCTACCCACACTGCACCTTATTAGCCTTGCGAAGTTACCAATAGTCACTTCATCCACATATATCCCAACCAAGTAAGATTTACTCATATTCACCGTTAGGCCAGAGATAACTTCAAAAATCTTCAAATACTTCTCCTTCTCCATGTTCTTAATATTCTCCCACTTTACCTCAAGGAATAAAATTGTATCATATGCAAATTGAAGATGAGACACTAAAATACGCTCTTTCCCCCACTTCAAATCCTTCAACAAGGCCCACCATCTCCACCCTTTTGAGTAAAGCACTCAAACTATCCGCCACTAGAGTAAACAGGAATGAGGATAGAGGATGCCCTTGGAGAAGCCCCCTCGATGATTTGAAGAAATCCTTAGACGTGCCATTTAGCAAAATGGGAAAAAAATGATCAACTATATAACCTGACATCTAGATGATCCACTTCCCCCCAAAGCCTTTCTTTTTAAGGACCCAAAACAGGAAATCCCAATCCACTCTATCATATGCCTTTCCATATCAAACTTGCACACCACCCCTGGCTTCCTATCCCTTCTTCAACCATCAACACATTCATTAGCAATCATGATACTATCCAGAATTTGTCTCCCTTGAATAAAGCACTCTGAGTAGAAGAAACCACAAGTTCCATGACACCTTTTAACCACAATGAAAACACCTTAAATACAATTTTATATAGACACATCACTAGATTGATAGGGCGAAAGTCACCCAAATCTGTACCGCTTACCTTCTTAGGGACAAGGATGACGAAACTGGATAGCATAGACCTATTTATAGCACCTCTCACAAAAAATTCCTCAAACACCTTCATGAGGACACCTTCATGAAGTCCTCCTTGACTATCTCCCAGCATTCTTGGAAAAACAGCATCAAGAACCCATCTGATCCAGGGGCCTTTGCATCATCAATCTCATAAATTGCTTCATGAACTTTCTCCTCACTGAAAGGCTTTTCAATCTCCATTGCCTGATCACTAGGGATGGTCGATCAAACTAGTCTTCTATAATAGGTCACTAGAAGTCGTCCTTCTACAAGTTGGCAAAGAACTCAGAAGCTTTATTCACAATCTCCTCAAAAGATGATATTTCTTCACCCTCAACCACTAAGCTAGTGATCATACTCTTCCTTTTTCTTTCATTGGCCACCCTATGGAAATAGCTCGTATTCCCATCACCCTCCCTTAGCTATTTGCTTTTGGACCTTTGGTGCCAAAAAATCTCTTCCGCTTTCAGCACTCTATCCAATTCTGTCGATAATTCCATTCTTTTAAGTCGAAGCTCACCATACCTATCTTCATCGTCCTCAAGCATCCTATCAATGTTCTTCAACTAATGAACCAACTTCTCCTTAGATTATTTCAGGCACCCAAAAGTAGATTTTTCTATTCCCTCAACTTCCCTTTAACAAACCCCAATTTTTGCATGAATCAATATCCAGCCCACCCTCCCACTCTACATTCATTCCATCAACTATGGGCTAAACCTTTAAAAGAAGGATGGGCCACCCACATGTTCTCAAACCAAAGCAGTTTGGGCCCAAAACTATATTCAAATGTCTGCAAAAGAATTGGCCAATGGTCTGATGTGAGTCTCAGGAGCACTTCTTGAAAGAAGTGCGGATAGACATCGTCCCATGTCCCAGTCACCAAAAATCTGTCCAATCTACTCATGACCTGCCGCTCCTACCTATTTGTCCACGTGTATCTTGCATTACAAAGGGGACTATCCCTCAAATTTTCATCACAGAGAATATCTACATTTGTAAATCCTGAGGTTATCCAATATTGTTAACTTTCTTCATTGCAAAACTCATGGTCGAGTTTTTCAAACCAAAGAAGAATGATGCAAGACACAAAACAACCCATATTCATATTCACAAGCCTGAGAAGTCCATATCTCAAGCCCATCAAATTTAGTCCAGTAGGCACAAGAAAAGACCCATGACTCCATGATTCCACTAGTTCTGTTAGTTGTTTAATTAGGACTCTTGATTATAATATAGACAAATGTCTTCATTTGGACTGATTTTTTTAAAAATAAAATAAAATAAAATTAGTGTTTAGAAGTCTCCTTGTACCAATACAGTGTTTAGGAAAAAAAGTTATTTCCATCACTTTTCTTTAAGCCTTATTAGTGAGTTAGAATTTCTCCATTTAACTAGTTTTAGTGTCATTGGAAATGTAATTCATTTACCATTCCAACAAGTCCAAGATCTTATGAATCTGATGTGATTTGGAAAAGTTACAGCCAAAATGGTGGCAAGGTATCACTTAGTGATGTGAATTATATATGTTTGAGCTTTATTTCATCCGAGAGTTAAAAGTATAATCTATAAATATGCAGGAGATGCAATGGTGCAAAAAATAACTGATATTTTTAATGAATAATAGATATTTTGGGTATCTCTGAATTCAATGATCTGATTTCCAACAAAGTCAGGAAAGAAGACAGAGTTAATTTCTAAGAAGACAAGTGGTGTCGCTATCCTCCTCTTAAAGAGGAGTTCCTGGATATTTATAGCCCGGCAGGCAAGAAAGATGGAAATGTGGCTGATCATATGGTTTGTGGAGAGCAAAGGGTGGTCTGTGACTTGCATTTACGTAGACCCTTAAATTATTGGGAGATAAATCAGGTCACGGTCCTCATAGCGCATCTTGAAAGGGCGTGGATAGGAAATCTAGAAGTGGAGGATTCTTGTATTTGGGAAGGAGTGTCATGCAGATTGTTCTCTGTAAAAGATGCTTACCTCGTTTCCACCCAGCAAGAAGCTTCGCCTTTCTTGATGGATATGATATGGAAGTCCAAGCTGCCGCCCAAAGTTTGATTCCTCCTTTGGCTAGTCTATTAGGGAAGGGTCCTTGCCATGGACAATCTGATGAAGAGAGGGTTTTATATGGCAAACAGACGGTTTTATATGGCAAACAGATGCAGCATGTGCCTCACAGACATTGAGACAATCAACCATCTCTTCATCCATTGCAAGGCAGTGTTCCTTCTTTGGTCTTTCTTTCTATCTCGGTTCAACCAGAGGTGGGTGCTACCCCCTTCCTTGAAGACCTTGATTGAAGTTTGGAGGCGTGAATGTCTGGATGATTTATCAATAAAGGGTAAAGTCATTTGGACAGGGATCCCAGCCGTGGTTTGTTGGGTGCTTTGGACCAAGAGAAATGAGCGCATCTTTGAGAATAAATCTTCAAACCCCCTCAAGATTAAAGAATCGGCCATGTCGCTGCAGCTCTCTTGGTTGTCTTATTTGCCTATGTTTAGGAGCATTCCTTATTCAAGATGGACCTTTGAATCGGAATACTTGGTGTTCTCCTAAGCTTTCTTTTTTGTGGTTTTTGTTCTCTCTGTGGCACTTCTTGTGCTGCTGTAGCGGGTTGGGGCCCCTTCTCTGTTCTTTTCTCTTAATACATCTTTTATCTTTATTGATCAAAAAAAAAAAAAAAAAAAAAGCTCTGGTAGTATTAGTTTAGTACATATTCCAAACAACCTCTCTTGAAGGTGCTGATGCTTCCAAGGCCTCTAGGTGCTGAATCCTAAAGTTCCACAAGTATTGATACCAGTGACTTTATCCTCTTCTCTACACTCTTCTTAATTTTATCTGGTAGTTGCTGAATTTCTATTATTAGTAACCTAGTTTCAACTTCTTATTATTTGATTTAAAAAATCTGCCTAAATCCTTATAGCTAATTTTCCCTAATATCTCAAGCCATCCCCTATTTCTCTAATACAATTTTCTCCACTATTCTACATCAATTACACCCCCACCACAACTGGTTACTTAAGAATCTTATTAATAAAATTCTGTTTATCTATTTCTATTAATTTACTAAAAAACACATTGCTCAAAGTTCTACATTTCTTATTCCCCTAATTCCACAACTAGGTTTTAGTTCAAATTGCCTTGAATTCTTTCTTCCTTGATAGTTCCTGCTTTAATCAGAACTCATAACTAAGAAAGAAAAGACACAGGAACTCTGCATCTCTGATTGTATGAAAGTGAAAACTGAGCAAAACCAGCAAATGCATAAACTATATAGAGCTCACTTAGATTATAGATGTGTATGTACCTTGACTTTGTAGTCGGGATATTTTACAAGTGCCTTCAGAAGGCATGGAGTACTAAGCCTTGCTATCCAACGAGCTGCAGCAACCATTCCGCAATGTGCATATCCTAAAACTAGATTGCTGACACCACCTTCATGTAGAACTGAATGGTGGAAAGGGACCACTGCCCCAGTTGCTGCTGTAAGTGTGTCTTTAATGCTATGGGTTCCACGAATCAATAGCAGGAGGCATTTTGAACTTCTATCACATAAAATTGTGAAAGCAGGCTTCAGAAGCTGCAAACAATATACCAGTAATTAAAATATGAGTTACAAGATAATCGCCAAAATAGTTGAAGTTGTGTTTTATTTTTTAAATTAAAATTAACAAAGAAGCTAGAATCTGACAAGTAGTTCAACAAGAAAGCACAAATTCACTAATCAACTGTATTTCTGTCAGTAACATACCCCTGCCTTAGGCTCTTGAAGAAGCACATCTTCTTGTGAGTAGCCGGCAGATTCCAAAAACACTGGAAATGGCTTCTTTGAGAAAAGCATGCAAAAGGTCAACAACCTTAAAAGATGAGTCAACTCAGCTGTAATTTCTGGACCTTTAAGTTGTATGGAATTACTTCCGGCATAGACACTCGCAACCTGTATGTTACCCTGCGACAAAAATAAAATTACTCAGAACATCTTCTCAATTTACACTTGTAGCACTTCAACCAAATTAATCCAGAATGAGAAGCAAACACAGTATGCATGGGCCCTGAATCAGATATAAAATCTATCTACAAGCCATGATGGAAGTTTGTGCTGTATCTAGAAAGCACAGCTAAAAGTCTAAAACACAAGATGTTGCCAATAGCACAGATTCTTAAAGAACCTATATTGTCCTGAAATAACTTGATTGATGCGTAAAAATATTTTGGATATGGGTTTGAGAATTATACATATGTTACTGATACATTCAGCTTCTGAGAAGTGCAACTTTGTGCCCTCATGTCCATTTTAAATGATTTGTATCTCATTGAAAGAAGAAAAAAATCTTTGCGAGACCTACAATTCCTATTTATATACTTATCTTAAAAGACCACAAAAAGTGGCTCAAAGATTAGTGGCCTGGATTAGTGATTGTAGTTTGGCTTAATTACACGTATTAAGTTAATATTAAGTCCTTAAGATAGAAGGTTCTGATTTGTTTCTTAGAGTTTAAAAGATGTTCTTTTTTTACTTGATATGTCGGCATTACAATGGAGGTTGATTTTTTGGTTCAGTCAAGAAGTTACCTTTTATATTCAGTTCCTTGGAGAACTCAAGATTGCTTGGTTAGCATCCCACAGGATGACAGGAACTTCTTAGGGTTTTGGCACTCCAAGAAAACCAGAGAGATGTGTCATATTTATCCAAAAAAAAAAGATTACGACTCTTGAACTGAAGATTTACAGATCTCCTCCAGCAGATCTCTTCAATAAGTCATCTATGATATCTTTACCAGGTTGGAGTTAATGAATTAAAAGCAAAGGGAATTAAATTATCAATATTGTACCAAAGCAAAGCCAAAAAAGATATTAAATCAATAGCCATAAACATTTCCAAATAAATAAAGAATGAAGCACTCTAGCTACCAAATCACTCAGTAAATTCAATGCAAAGAACAAATGCACAAATGCAAATGGAAATTATCAGTTCAAAGACGGCTACGCTCCTCGACCGATATCAAAACCCTAAAGGAACCATCATCAAAGTTTACCTGACGTCGCATGAGATAATTTATGCCGAAGGCCAAGTCTCCAATTGGCCATTTACCCAAGGTTTCCGAATACATAAACCTAAGCGTCTCCGACAATGTAATGATCGCTTCGAACCAAGTCGCAGGCGCCTGCGCAGGTCTACGAGCGATTCGCCTCCTTCCCGATCGACTCAATTTCGAAAAATCTCCACTCCGATCATCTTCCCCATCCTTCGTCGACAATCTCCGACTCAACACGTAATACAGAACCATCGCCGCTCCAACGGCGGTAGCCATTGTCGCCGTCGCCATTACTTATCGAATTAAAAATCTTCAACGAATCTTCAAAAAACTATCCTAAAATCTGCGATCTTGGAAGGGGAAATCATAAACAGTCGATACATGTCACGGAATAAAGAAATGAAAAAATTCGGAAAATTCAATTGAAAGAAAAAAAAAAGGAAAAAGATTTAGGGTTTCCAATAAGCTGCGATCGGAATATCGGTTGATCGATCGGTGCAGGAGACAGAGAATTTGTAGAGTTCGAGAGGATTTCTTTTCTACAGAGCTTGGAGTGAAAATGCGACGCTGCGAACGCGATAATGGAGAGTGTGAAATTACTAAAAACTCCCTATCTTCTAGCAAATTGACGAGACATTCTCAGAATATTACCGGTTGGAAAAAAGGATATGCTACACTCAAAACACTCAAAACAGTAAGTTTTCCCGTGTCCCTATACCACATGCGGACACGTAATGATTTTTGAATTTGATACCTCTTTTAAATAAGCGAACACTTTTTTTACGGTTTTGAGTTCTTTGGGTGGCAATTTGTGTTGGCTGATAGGGTCCATGTCGTGTCAAGATAAGGGTTTACAATTCTTTGGCTCAACCCGAACCCCACCCATATGTTACTAATCATGTCGAAGCAGTCAGATCAACCCAAAACACATCAGCTGAAACCCACTTATTTCATGTTGGGTTCATGGGTTCATGTTGGGTTCATGGGTTATGTGATAATTTGTGATGGCGGGTCAATTTTGTGTCATGTCATATTAAACTTATATGACAATATGGGTCAATCTAACCCTGATCGGTATATTAATCGTGTCAAAGCAAATTGACCCGTTTTGACTCAAAACACGTTTACAATCAACCCTAACCTGCTAATTTCATATTGGGTTCGTGTCGATTCATAAGTTGTGTCAAACATTGTCAACCCTAGTTTTAACATGTAAACTCTATTTTTATGGGTTACCTATGTCTTTTATTTGAAAACTCGATTTTATAGTTATAACTTTATACATCTCATCTTTTGTGTGTAGAGACATGGAGAGACAGCGAAATTGGATGTAACAGATCCTTTCTTACATGGAATTCTTGTGAAGCAGGAGCGCAGGGATACTTTGGTAATTTTGTCAGTAGCGTGGACTCGTGTTGGAAGCGCAATAACGAATACAGACGATCAAGAATTTAAGAATGACAGGATGCGCACGTTAATCATCGCTTTCAGCAGGTGCGTAAAGTAGAAACAGTCCGCGTGCGGTGCGCCAACAATCAGGTAAAAGGATTTGATGATGGGTTGATAGGGACCGGAGATCACATAAAATCCAATAGGGTGGAGCCCAACACTCATCACGGTTTTACTGTGTTTGGTTCAACACAAGCGGGCTGAACCTGAGCCAACTTGAACTCCATAGACAATCTTAGGTTAGCCTAAGGTAGGACTGACATTAGGAACCACCACATCAATGCCAAAAATTATAAACATCCCCAAAAAGTGTAAATCATTTTTTCAGGGCTGATGTCAATCTTATTTTAGGCTAACTTTAGGAGTCCTACCAAATCCCACCTAAATAAATTGGGTTTTAATTATTTTATTTTAATTTTTGATAAAAAGTTGGGATTAAATAGTTGAACAAACCTTATCACCTGCTTGGCCAGATAATCAAGATAAAAGTCCTTATCCAGTGATGGTCCCGTAACTACGGGATGTTGGGGGATGAATAGAAAACAAACCTAATCTTTGGCTTTTTTTTTATAGCACAAAATGATTGTTCACAAGATAAATGACTCGAAAAGAACATGTATATGCTTTTGAGCTGTCAATAGAACTTGCCAAAGTATTCTTGGGAGGCTAATGAATAAGATGTAATTCTTTTTCGACAATATCATTCATTTCTTCCAAACATGATCCAAAGTATCTATTTTACTAGGCAGATTGTCTTATAAGTAAATCTATTAATACATAAATAGGTTAAGAATTACTTCTACCAAAAATTTGAATCCATAAATTCTATTCAAACAGAATAAGTACATGAAACAAAAAAGTTTGTCTAAATATATAACCTCAATGTGAATATAAGGAAGATAGGCATATACTGAATTGCCACCTCAGTTTGAGCAACAAGAGCGAATAATCTGAAAAAAAAAAAAAAAAAAAATTGAGAGAGAGAACAACCCACACCAGTAAACGTGAATCCCGGTTGATACCTGTTTTCATTTCAACACGGCATTGAGGTTGGACTCCTGCCATACCATACAAGACACGAGATTTGGTAATTAGTAGGTCATCTGACCTCCCGTTCAGTTTTTTATAATTTTTTTAGAGAGGACGCGATGGTAGCGGCTTAGACGGAAAGTCAACTGTCCGTTTCTCCAATAATAACCTTTCATTAAAAACAAATGATGGTATCCATAATTAAACAAAACAACAAAACATCCTTATTTTTGTATCTTTTAAAGGTAAGTGATTTAGAATGCACCATCGAAGCAGTCAACAATTACATGCGGATGTAAGGGCTATATGGGCCAAGCTCGGCCAGTTTTGGTCAGGGATCAATTAAGGGCAGCCTGGGCCTTGGTTCAACTGGTGCCCCAGCCAGCCTTATAACATAGGCTTGGCCCTAAAACCTAAAAATATATAGAATTTTGATAAATAGATTTTCTTTTTTTTGGGAGGCGGTTGGAGGGGGGGGGGGATTGCCCAAAACTCTAAATGGGTGTTGCCCTTTGGATTGGCCACATATTTAGCACCCTGATCCACATTAGATCTATACACTAACTATATATTGATTTTTTCCCCTAATGGTGCTAGTCATCGAAGTCCTAAATTCTTTTCGGCCATGTTTGGTTTCCACAAAAAGTTGGTTTTGTGATTCTTGAAAAAAAATTCTCGAGAAAATCATTTTCAAGAGGTTTGGCTGTTAATAAGAAGTCTTCAATTTTCTTTTGTATTTTACGATTTTCTTGCTTGCTACCATATTATTTTCACTCAACTCTTGTCTAAAAATCCTCCCTTTCTCATGAAAGTTGTAACACATAAGTTTTTCTGTTTATTTTTCTTCGCAACCAAACAACCAAGGGAAAAAGATAGAAAAATACAAATATTTTTTTGTATAATTTTCTTTTCTATCTTTTTTTTATTCAATTCAAGGAAACCAGACAGGGCCATAGTGAAGGAAAGAGTAATGATTTAGTGGATGTGTTAACGAAATATCAACCTGTTAGCACATATTTTGAAATCCGTCATTCAGTAGAGAACACATGGAGTTAAATGACAACACGGCAAGCGGTTATGAAATAAGCTACATTGGGCAGAAGATGAAGCGGATAGGGCACTCCACCAATATCACACTAAGAAATGCATGACCGAATCAACAAGTGAAATAGCTTACGATTCAAACTGAAAAACGGTTAAAGAATGAACGTGGAAGAGAAATTATAGCGTCATGGACAAACCTCTATAAATGAAGGAAGAAACAACGAACAAAAAAGGACAATCAATCATCATAAACAACATATCTTATCAATAGTCGTATTGTTAGATTAGGTGTAGCAGTAGTTCAGTATTATAGTGATTTGAACCCCTGTCTCAGGCAATTCGTCTACACTACAAAACCAGATTTAACGGAATTCTTTCAGAAGAAGGACATCGGCTAATCTAACTTGTTTGTAGAACCAGATTCAATGAAGCACTTTCAAAGAGAAGGGCATCGACTAATTTGATTTGTTCACAGAATCAAATTCAACGAAGTTCTTCCAAGAAAAGAGTATTGGTTAATATGTCTTATTCGAATAATCAAATTCAACGAAGTCTTTCCATTTTAGAGGATACACAGTAGTTAATCTATTGTTCGAGGGTATCTCTATAACCAGTATTGTATTTTGCATTTTTCGATTTAGTAAAATTTCATTTCTACTGTCGATTTAGGTGACATTGTTTGTTGTAAAAGTCTTCGATTTAGAGACATTACCAAACCCTAAACCCCTTTTGATAATCTGAATTGAAAAAACACATCCACTTGTCGATTCTAGAATAAAAGAATTTTTGTTGACCACCAATACAACCCTAATGCGTGTGTAGGGTAATTCAAGAGAAAGGGTGGATTTTAATCTAACAATTAACAGCCAAATATTACCACACCCTCCCTACCAAAAAAAATAAAATAAATAGCACCAAACACCCATATTCCTGTTAAATCATTTGCCTTTTAAATACTAGCTCACACAAGACAATAACAAGACTTTTAAGTGTAGAATTTGTAACTAGCAACCAGAGGAGAGGGTGACGTAGAGAACATGTGAAGCATCTCTATTGCCACCTAAGCTGCCACATGTAAGATTCTCAGTCCACCTAAATCCTTTAGCCATATGACTCACCTGGCAAGTTTGTTCCATCTTTTATTCTTTATTATTTTCTTTCAGAGGGTGAAGAAATTAATATCAACAGTCTATAAATATAATGACATACATGGCTGGCCTGGGTAAGCTCAAGTAACCTACAGCAGGCCTGGGTTCTCAGCCCATACAGGCCCAGGCCCTGTTAGTGACGCCTATTGCTCCCCTACCTTTCAAAATATTTGTCTACCCTTGAGGAGAGTGATCTCCTCATTTGGTGGAACTGGGTTCCATGTTCAAGATCATCCAACTAATTGTCACACATTTTAAGATTAAGGAAATACTCAAACCTAGTTAAATTTTGAACCCTAATTGACAGCTTATCAATGATGTCATCAAAATATATATATATATATATATATATATATATATATATATATATATTTGTTCCTTGGTAGAGAAAAATCCTTATAAACTACTTAAACTATATTCTTATTTGTTTCTAAGAACAATCACTATAGATTATCCCCGAGGATTTGGTGCGCCTCCCTAAACAAACACCTAAGGTGCCCATATGCAGGGGCGGACACATGACACCAAAAAGTGATAACACTCCCCCTAAAAAGCGTAAATCACTTTTTCGAGCCATGTATCCACCCTTGTATATGGCCAGACCTTAGTCGTTCATTAAGAGGGCACACCCAATCTGTACCAATAGATTATCAAAGGAGACATGGGGGTGTAGGAAAAACATCTTAAATATGTATCGGCTTATTGTGTTATATACTCAAATTTCCAATTGGCACCCTAAATTATGCCACTTGTGTTTTTAAATTCAACTCAAAAGTCCATCTTATTGGCTTTACTCGTGACTCCGCGAGTGAAATCGCAAACTTTAGGTGATAATTTGAATGAAATAATCAAAATTGCTAGTGAACCTCTATAATCAATACAAAGGTCGATGTTTTTATTTGTCCAAGATGCATCAAACGAGTAGCCAACCTAAATATGATGTACTTAAGTTTAAATATGTTAAGAGAAATGCAAACCAAATAAGCAGCTAAGCTTGTTTTTTTTTTTTTTCGGTAAATTGTTTGCAATCTCTCTAAAACCTCTTCTGCCTCTCTCTATTCCCTATATGACTTAAAGATACCATCTTTTGGAGTTTCTTGTATTTCAATGTTGTTTCTGCATCTTCCGAGTTCAAATAGAAAAGCTTCTTACCCAAATAACAAATAATATAAAAAAAATTGTGTCAAACAAGTCAAAAGAGGCATGCACCACAAAATTAGTAGGGAATGCAAACCTTCATCGGACCTACCAACCTTCTGTATTGGCTTTTCAAAGCTTTTCTAATGCATCAACCTTCAAGGCATCAACATAAATCCTACCCAGAACCAATTTAACCCTATTTATTTATAATCATCCCGCCTGTTTTTTTTTTTTTTTTTTTTTTTTTCTTGGGCCCGGGGTTGCAATTTCAGCCCTTCAGTTTTGCATGCCGTTGTCTCAACCCCACCCGACCACTGCCAATCATAAAAATTATTTAGTATGTTACAATATATCAAGTAGTTGTGGTTACCAAATGATGACATCTTTGGGTCTCCTTAATGAGATTCATGAACCTGTTTAATGAAAGAGAGAGAAAAAAAGGGGGGTTACAAAGACAAGTGTCCCTCCCTAATTGGCTGTTTAAAAAATTTCTTATAAAACTTTTAAAATCTAAGCTCGTTTAATTAATTAATTAATTCGGGGTAAACTTCACTTACTTCCCCTAAGGTTTATAACTAAAGAAAACTAAAATACAGAAGAACAAGAATAGAAGAATCACAGAACAAGAAAGTAGCTGAACAGAAAGAGAAATAGAGAGAGAGAGAGAGAGAGAGAGAGAGAGAGAGAGAGAGAATATCAGAAATGAGAATAGAAAGCTACTCAGCCTTCCTGAATGCCTCTCCTTTAATATATATAGTGTTGATACACGGTTACAT